>JAJOZX010014170.1:0-85730 GCA_023014485.1 Bathynomus jamesi
ATCGACCAGGGAACGACCATATCTGTGAAATTGAGCACGAACATTAGACACTCCATAAATTTATTATACGCAAATATACAAGACCTGTGTACTGACCACGCAGACTGCAAATTACAATATCCATTAAAGAGACCCGCTTATAAGTACATTCGCACAAATTTAAAACTATCTTCCCGTTCTAAATATACAGATTCTATTATTTTTTTACATAATTATTACATTTATTATTAAATTTATTACATTTAATATTGCATTATTATTTATTACAGAAATTATAAATTCATTATTACATTGGTTATTACACTGGCATCCTGAGGAGGATGCCAGTGGGCATCGAAATTGTTGTGGAAATAAACTCTGTCTATTAGAGTGGGTTTTTATTTCCATATTTTGACCTTCACGTAGAAAAAAGTGGTTTTTTGCACTAGATTAAATGTTTTGATATTGATACAAATCAGCCAAGAACAAGTTCGGACACGAATCTATGAATAGAGTTAGAGTTCTTGGAAGGAGATGTAATTAAGACCCTATCACAAATGCGAGAAAATTCGGCACCAGGGCCAGACATATGGAGTGTCACGTTTCTGAAGAAATGTAAAGAAAGTATTGCCAAGCCGCTATATTTACTATGGAGAAAATCATTCAACATAGGACAAATCCACTTCCATTAAAGAATGCGAACATTGCCCCTTTATTTAAAGGAGTAACAGAACAATGCCCAAAAATTATCGACCAGCAGCTCTCACCTCCCACCTTATAAAGTACTTTGAACGTATAATTTGAGGCAAATTTACTTACTACCTACAAGAAAAGAACTTATACAACCCAAATCAACATGGCTTCAGGGCTGGAAGATCATGCCTGTCACAGCTATTAGACTACCAGGAGAAAATATTGGAAACATTGTGTCAAGGACAAAACATAGATGTAATATATACGGACTTTGCTAAAGCCTTCGATAAATGTGACGATGGAATTATAGCACACAAACTTAAGAATACGGGAATTACTGGAAAGCTATGAAGATGGATATTTAGTTTTCTTACTCAAAGAACACAGAGTAGTAGTAGAGGGAGTTAAATCGGAAGTCTCAGAAGTCGTGAGCTCTGTCCCACAAGGTACAGTATTAGCTCCCTTGCTGTTCATAATGATGACTGCAGATATTGATGCAGATATTAATGACAGTATTGTATCATGTTTCGCGGATGACACAAAGATATACAAAGAAATATTGAACGAAGGTGACATATAAAAATTACAAAGCGACATTGAAACATTATTCCAGTGGGCAGAAGACAACAATATGAAGTTCAACGAAAAAAAATCCAACTTCTAAGATATGGTAATAACAAGATGCTACAGGAGAAAGGGTACCAAACTCTGCAAGCCAAACGGATTACACCAAACTCACGAGTCAGGGATCTTCGAGAAATAATGTTGTCGGATGCAGAATTCAGAGAGCACTATAACAATACATTGAAGTTAAAACAACTAGAAAAATAATGGGAATCATCTGGAGGAGCTTCCACAGCAAAATAAAAGCAAACATTATACTAAAATTAATGAAGACTCTAATCCTACCAATAATTGAGTATTGCTCAGTACTCGCAAGCCCATACAGAAAACGAAACATTGCAAACATACTGTAGAAGCCATAGCTCGGAAAGCAATTCCTTCCGCTGTCAAGTCCTCTCAATGAAGTGGGATGCTACAGTAGGGTGTGTCAATTTGGGAGGTGAAAATTAATTTTTGCCAATTCCTTCACTGAGGGGTTTTAAAAATATGTTTCTGGATGTGAAGAATTAAAATCTGCTATTATTTTTGAGATTGCTCAACACTTAGCTTGGTAAATCTACGTTTGATTAAAAAGCACATAACTTGCTCTCGGAAAACAACATTTATTAATTTTAGCTTCTCAAAATGTCAGGTAATGCTATAAAAATTTTAGTTTCTCTGCATAAAACATATCCTAGTAATCATAAAACATATCCTAGTAATCATAAAACATATCCTTGTAATCATAAAACAACATTAGAAAGTAATGACATCAGTAAAAAAATATTTAAACAACAAGTTTCATCAAGTCTTGCTTTGATTCGTTCTTGGACATCAGCCGCCGACTTGCTTCTTGGCCTCTGATATAGCCCTCACGTTTCTCATGTGTATACACCCTGCCTGCTGCCTCTGTGACTTGTTTCACACACCTCTCTATTGACTGAGCATGACAGGGCCACTGTGGAACTTGCATAGGCTTGTCAAAGAACTTCTTTACTTCCGCTGTAGTCAGTTTACATGTCAAAGGAGGGTCAAATACCCCGTCAGACCAGTCTGTCAGCTCCAACACGGAAGAAGCACTGGGGTTGATGGAAGGTGTCTTCCTGGGACGTACAGAAGATCTCCAAGTGTGTCATCATCTCCACCCCTCATGTCAACAATCTTTTGGACACCAGCTCTCCTCTCCTCACTGTCATCTGAGCACAAGAGTGTCTGGATTATCATTTCGCTGAATGCATACCATGCTGAGCGCTTGATGGTTGGCAAAACAGCATCCACTACAGCCTTCTTTTGCAGCCTAACTAGCCGCAGCTGAAACAAGATGTGGCGTGGGCCTTCCACCCAAGAGTGTTTTACTTTGATGTTGAACCAACAGGGGTAGTACACACCAACAATGTATTCCACTATCAGTCTTAAGTTGTTGAGGGTTTTGCCTTTAAGGCCATGTTTTGAAACCCATATGCGACAAAGCCTGTTTGCTGTTGTCAACCACCTTGAATGGCTCACTGGACCAATTTCAAGAAGGGCCAGATCTGTGGGAAGTTCTCCTGTCCTTATGGCCTGTGTGATCCTATACCCGTACGCTTGATCAGTAGAGAGATCCTTTACGACATTGTCATTCAGTGAAGTAAGAGGCTCTCCAATTGAGAGTTTGGTGAATGAAGGATCAATTTCAAGTTCGGTTGCAGTGTCTAGCATCTTGCCAATGTTACCTGTCCACTTGTTGTTAGACAAGGTCTTCCCATCCAGTGCTGTGGTCAAGTGTTGCAGGGGTAACTCGACACAAACCAACCAGATCAGCTTACGGCAAAGCTTGACCTCTACCCAATGCATGGAACCACCCTCCCAGCCAGTGTTAACATTTGTAGAATCACCTCCAATGGCCTGCAGGCTTTTATCAATGCCCTTCTTCATGAAATCTACAAGATTATCAGCAATAACTTCAGCATGTTTTTTTCTCGTTGAGCCTTTCTCAGGAGTGAAGTGGTAGAGATATCTTCCACCTGGCTCACTGCACACAGAATAATGCTCTTCTTTGATGATGCTGGGGAACTGACGATCTGAATTGTCTGCTTTCAGCATAACTTTAGTTGTATCTTGACGGCCGTCAAAGAAGATGCAGTCAATTTCACCCTTCTTACAAAGATCATCAAATTCCTGATCCAGGGATCTCATAACTTTTTCTTGGGCCCTATTGACTTTATTGTGATCAACTACAAGTCTCTTGTCTTCTTCAGTGATCAAGGCAGCAGTGGTGATGGCAGCTGTGGCACGCAGGCCAACACCATATCTGATGCTATGCATAGCAACATTAGGTATTTCTAATGTGTTGTACTCTGGCTTTTTATTGGAAGTTGAAGACATGCTTGGTATTTCTAATGTCACTTCATAACTTCCATCCTTTCCATCTTGAGCATCAGCTATTTGTTCTTCATTTTCATCATCAGAGAAAATTATTTCATTTGATGGCATTGAAACATCCTGCTTACTTGTCTGCTTATATTCAGCAAGCCTTCTTCTTTCGTCTTCTTGCCACTTCTGCTTTTTGACTTGTCTGTTGTGCTCAGGTTGATCTGGCAAGCCAATCTGATGTGGTCCAATAGAACCAGACTTGTCTCTCTGACCTTTAATGAAAGCAAGTTCCTTCACAGGGATCTTCATCTCCCTAGGGCATGTACAGTTAATGTGAGTTTCGTTTTTGCAACCAGCATCTGCAAGGCAGCCAAATTCAGAGCAGAGAACAATTTTACACTTGCAACTGAGGATGTCAAAAAGCTTGTCAAGTTTTGCAATGAAAGCCTCTTTGACATGTAGCTTTCCTCTCCCAAGAGATATGTTTTTGGCCTGCTCCCAGCTCTCTTGGATCTTGTTTAAGATTGTGACTCGTGAATTTACAACGGGGGCTACAAAAGAACTGTTTGCTCGTTCCCACTTTTCAAGCACTTTAGGGTAAATGTCCTTTGCAAGACTGGCTGCTGGGTAGTTTCTCACATCCTCACCACTTTGTTCTCTTAGCAGTAGCCCATATTTCAGAACGTCTCGCAGAGTTGGGAGTTCAGAGGGCAACAACTCTACCAGTTCCAATTAGGTTGCTCATATGTGTGAATGTCCCCAGTCTTGTCCTCCTTTTAGAAGCCATTGTAGGTCAATTCCCACTGGTTAGGATGGTAGCACTGACGGACAAGTAATCTTCAGCACACTGATGAATATGTTTCAACCTGTGAAATAAGCAAAAACAGCAGTGCATTATATATACAGCATATATAATTATTAATATAATAATTATTATATAATTCCACAAAAAAGTAAAAAAAGTCACTATTTTTATGTAGCTTCTTACCAAGCAAAACTAAATTATATTAAATTAACAACAATATCTTTAGAATTCCTAAGTCATGCTGCAACTTTTTAGCACCCCTCATATTTGGAATTTGAAAGTTGAAAAATTCGACACACCCTAATGCTACAGAGGGGTCGACCGCAGGTCGATCCTGAACCGTCGTTCAAACCCTCATAAAGTATGATAAAGTGTATATATATATATATATAATATTTAGGAGAAATCCAATGACAAGGAGAAATGTAAATGCCATGAAAAGTCTTCTTTAATGCGCAACGTTTCGAGCAATACGCTCATCTTCAGGCTGTTTAATAACAATGTGAAATTAAAATCAATATTGAATGAAAAACAAGACAGAAAATTTCTATAACCTATTCATAAAGGCAAATTTTACAAGACTGAGAAAAGAGGGTTAAATTCTAAGTTATACAGATTTACATATAAAAATTAAGAAGCTATTTTTAAATACATATAGTAAATGTGAAATTAATACACTGGAAAAATTAACAATAGTACACTGGAATAATGAAACTAACTAACCTTTCACTGCAATTTCCGAGGCTAACTGATTTAAGCAGAGGCAATACGGGAAAATAAGAGATGGCGAGGGCGATTGGGGAAGGGGGATTATAAGGAATTGGGGAAGGAGGAGAGATTATAGCAAATTTAGGGGGACAGCTGATGAGTCAACATTTAGATTAGGGGACAATGTTTTAATGAAAAGCGATTCCAAAATTCTTAGTGAGTTGGGACAAGTATTACAACCAAGAATTTTAAAATTGTCTAAAGTGACATCAGTTTTACATTGTATACTGTGTTCCCGAATCCTCGAAACTTCCTTAGTTTTTAAAATTTACCTGTTCGGCCACTTATTCCCATATGCGAATAAAATCTAGCCCTGAGAGAGCGAACAGTGCTGCCAATGTAATTCCCAAGGAGACACCTAGGGCAGGTAAATAAATATACAACACCGCTACGCAACGAGTCAGGGGTTCGATCCTTCGCTGAGAAAAAGCTACCTAAAGACGTTTTATTAATAAATATGATGCGGAAATCAGTATGATAAAAAATTTCTTTAACAACTTTGTAAATTTAAGCTTAAATTCATTATTCAAAGGACCCATTTCAGGTACCAAGAAATATTTTATATCCTTCGGCACTGTAATACATGGAAGTTGAGGGCTATAAACATTATTTAAGAAGGATCTAATTAGTTTGTCTACATATTGAACAGGAAAACTATTATTAGTAAAGTATGATCTTAGATTATTAAATTCATCATTAAGTAAGGTAAAACTAGAGGTCAAATTATATCCTCTGAACAGGAGAGTTTTAATACAAGACATCTTATAGTTGAAATCAGTAAAACTAAAAAAATTCATGCCCAAACCAGTGAAAGTGGGTTTCCTATAAACTGATGTAGTAATAGAATCACCGTTTTTCGAAATTAAAAGATCTAAGAAGGGGAGGGAGCCATTTTGCTCAGTTTCCATTGTATACGTTATATTGGGGTGCAAAGAATTTAGGAAGTTAAAGAATTGTTGCGCTTGTACCGCATTATCAAAGACTGCTATCGAATCATCAACGAAGCGTCGATAGAAATTGGCTTGAGATGAGTGGGAGATTGTCTAAAAATTACACTTTCTAAATGAGTCATAAAAAAATCAGCTGCTAACGGTCCGACAGGTGATCCCATCCCTACTCCATCAATTTGTTGGTAAACCTTATTGTTGAAAGTGAAATAACATTGTTTGAAGACCAATTCTAAAAGTTCCTTAAAATGAGACAATGAAAAACCATGAAAATTATCAACTGAGCTAAAAACCCTATCTAAAATAATGGCAATAGTTTCAGATACAGGTACATTTGTGAAAAGCGACTTTACATCAAAACTGACAAAAAACTTTTTTGAATCGAAGTTTTCACCAAAAAAGTCTTTTTGGAATTCAAACGAGTTATTTATAGTGTAAGCATTTTTCGCAAAGGGTGACAGGAGACGAACAACAAATTTTGCCAATTGAAAGGTGGGTAAGTTATACGAAGCTAAAATAGGACGGAGAGGTGTTCCAGCTTTATGGATTTTGGGCAGACAGTATAATTGAGCAAGATTTTTTTATCATACTGATTTCCGCATCATATTTATTAATAAAACGTCTTTAGGTAGCTTTTTCTCAGCGAAGGATCGAACCCCTGACTCGTTGCGTAGCGGTGTTGTATATTTATTTACCTGCCCTAGGTGTCTCCTTGGGAATTACATTGGCAGCACTGTTCGCTCTCTCAGGGCTAGATTTTATTCGCATATGGGAATAAGTGGCCGAACAGGTAAAATTTTAAAAACTAAGGAAGTTTCGAGGATTCGGGAACACAGTATACAATGTAAAACTGATGTCACTTTAGACAATTTTAAAATTCTTGGTTGTAATACTTGTCCCAACTCACTAAGAATTTTGGAATCGCTTTTCATTAAAACATTGTCCCCTAATCTAAATGTTGACTCATCAGCTGTCCCCCTAAATTTGCTATAATCTCTCCTCCTTCCCCAATTCCTTATAATCCCCCTTCCCCAATCGCCCTCGCCATCTCTTATTTTCCCGTATTGCCTCTGCTTAAATCAGTTAGCCTCGGAAATTGCAGTGAAAGGTTAGTTAGTTTCATTATTCCAGTGTACTATTGTTAATTTTTCCAGTGTATTAATTTCACATTTACTATATGTATTTAAAAATAGCTTCTTAATTTTTATATGTAAATCTGTATAACTTAGAATTTAACCCTCTTTTCTCAGTCTTGTAAAATTTGCCTTTATGAATAGGTTATAGAAATTTTCTGTCTTGTTTTTCATTCAATATTGATTTTAATTTCACATTGTTATTAAACAGCCTGAAGATGAGCGTATTGCTCGAAACGTTGCGCATTAAAGAAGACTTTTCATGGCATTTACATTTCTCCTTGTCATTGGATTTCTCCTAAATATTAAATTGAAGCTCTGTAGAAGCAACCCGCATGATTATATATATATATATATATATATATATATATAATCATGTACAACCGATTTACGCCAGGACCTTCTGAATTGACTGTACATGATGTATTTTTGGCCTGAAAGAAAAATCTGTCTTTTTCGTTTGTTTTCGAATTACACAACCTTGCCTTGGTTGTTACTGTTGTTATTGTTTTAATTTTTTGTGGTTTCGTTTTTCACTCCGTTGCAGAAGTTAATCTTGTTTTTGTTTTTAATTAATATCTGGAAAACTAACAACCAGGTAAGACCACAAGGCTAAATTATCCGCTGTTTGATCCTTCGCAACATCCGGTTGTTATTATTATCATTATTTGTCATATGGACTATAGTCTGCCAATAAACCTTTTCATTTTAATATTATCATCATTATTATTATCATTATCATCATCATTATCATCATCATTATTATTATCATTATTATTATCATTATTATTATCATTATTATTATCATCATTATTATCATTATTATTATTATCATCATTATTATCATTATTGTTATCATCTTTATTGTTATCATCATTATTGTTATCATCATTATTGTTGTCATCATTATTGTTGTCATCATTATTGTTGTCATCATTATTGTTGTCATCATTATTGTTATCATTATTGTTGTCATCATTATTATTGTCAGTATTATTATTGTCATTATGCTTCTTTTTATTCTCCTTTTACTGCTTTTTCCCACTCCCAAATCCGTAACTAAAGTCGAAACTGAAATAAGTGATCAAACGCACAAAATACATAAAAATGAACTATTAACTGGAAGAAAGCCCGCATTTATCCGTCGTCTTTCTATGATATTTTTGGGGGAAGGAAATTGCTTTTTGTTATCCATATTTCATATTTTTTTTCATTTACGAGAGATTTTGATATTCCTTCGCGTTACATTTATCATAAAATAAACATTTAATATCGACCAAAGCTGTTAACTCGCTTTCATTATCTTCATTTTTCAAAATAAATTTCCAAACTCGCTCATCTCATTAAGTCTTATCGACTTTAGAGAATGAACCGACAATAAGAAATGGATTTATTAACCCAAAAATGTTCCGCTTATCGATATATTTCTAATATTAATCACATTATCTGGTTTTTACTTGATAAAAATTGTACTAATGAATGCTATACGGAAAAAGTAATTGAATTATGATACATTCCCTTCAATGTCTCGAAGAGAGGGGAGAGAATAAATGAGGGAATTAAATGAGGGAATAAAATGAGGGAATAAAATGAGGGAATAAAATGAGGGAATAAAATGAGGGAATAAAATGAGGGAATAAAATGAGGGAATAAAATGAGGGAATTAAATGAGGGAATTAAATGAGAGAATTTTCATTTGTATCATTAACATATGCCAGAGGGGATTTCGGAAAATTTCCCCTCGGACCAAGTGTCATTTTTGGGTTTAGGTGGTATATTTCAGCAAATATAGGACGTGTAAGGGTCAAAAACATTAAATTTTTATTCCAGTTGTCAATTTTTTGCATTTAAAAATGAGTGACACTCCCAGTAAACAAACATTTCCTTTCAGAGGCATGTCACTCGTACGTGATTCATATGTGAAATTTACCATTCTTTGCTTTTTTTTTCCAAATTTACTTAGCATCTCTTTTTTGGGGTATAAAAGTAATAAGTATGTAATTTAATATTTTTAAGTACTCTTATGGCGAACTCAAAGCCTAGGAAAAGATTACTAAATCAAGTAAATGGATCAAATTATATCAATTAATCTGATGACGATTTAGTTGCTGATCTAAATTATAGTCCAAATAAATTATCAGAAGACGATACAGACAATGAAATAGAAACGTGCCTAAGTGAAATGTTCATAGACCGAAGATGATAAGGATTTAGAGGATCTAGAACGAGGTACGGAGGATGTTCAAGATCAAGCAGTTTGGACTGAATACCAAAACAGAACCCAAAATTTACTTTTACTGGTAATGCGGATGTACAAAAAAAACCTGCCGGAAGATATTTCCCCAGTAAAAGTATTCAAACGTCTCGTTGGCGATAAAGTGACAAATCATTTGGTTCAAGAAACAAACAGATATGCAGAAAAAACAGTATGGTGAAACTTCCACGAGGCATTCAAGAATACAGTCTTGGAAACTTAACAACAAAGGAAATTAAGAATTTTCTTGGCCCGAATGTTGGGATGGGTGATTCTTTATCTCAAAGCATCGAGAAAAATGAACGCTTAAGACGAGGGCATAAGTTGTGTCCGACGCCTGCAGTCAGAACGAGCTCGGTTCGAAGATTCTGTGTAAGTAAGCGGTATACAATTCGGCTGTAGAGGTAGCGAACCAACATGCTGAATCACCTAAAAAGGGGGATAAGGGGTTTTCAGTAGGAAATTTAGTAATGTTTTTGGAGTGTAGTAAACTGATTTAACTATGAAATTAACATATGTAAAACATGAATATTTAAAATATAAAATACTAGTTGGCAACATGGAGAGAGATGAGGCCGGAGGCATACCCAGAAGCGAGTCTCGGGCGCGATCTGTTATGAAAAGGAGTGTTTTGTTTGGTTAAGATGTAATTGTGATTTAAAGTTAACTAGAAGCTCTCTCCACGATCCATTGTTAACATTACAAATTCACGCTCCCTTTCCCCCTTCATGTCTAGTCTTACTTAAAATAAATCAGAAAATAGTGAAAATTGTGGTCATTCGAAATACTCCCTTTTTGTTCAAAGATGTAACTGCCTTGCAGTCCGTGTTGAGTTCAAAATGGCGGCAATGGTACCTCGTATAAAGTTTAGAAAAGGAGCAGAGCATTTTTTAACCTAGTGAATGGGCGACATGAATGTCACCCAGTGAAGAAAATTTGTCGCCCAGTAAATGAAATTTTAGGGTACTGGGCGACAAGGAATTTTCAAAATTTGTAAAAATAGAATTGTCTTGGGAGTTGTCGTTAGAGCATTGTCTTGGAAGCCACATAAATACATATAATACATGCACATATGCCACAATTAAAACTGTTTATCCTAAACGTAAATATGAAATTTACATTGACTATTTATATATAGATAATGCTAGTGTTATTTCAGACCACACGGGGATGGTGGCCTGATTAGGGAACATCCGGATCCATAGTATCCTTAATCCAGGGGTGTGCTAGGACCGGTTCGCCTGAACCGGTTGTTAAATTTTGATTGGATCACCGAACCGTTTGTTTGTTTCTAACAAATATTTAACAGTTAGTAGAAATTTATTTATACCTAAATTTTTTTCATTTTTTCAGGATTTTATAGAAAAATATAGGTAGTATCACCAGCAGTGGTCGTTTCAATATTTATTTATTTTTTGATGAAAAATTAGCTTATTTTTAGATAATTATGTCATTAGTGAGTATAAAGAATATGTTAAATAATTTCTGCCAAAATGTTACAAAATGCTGTTTGGAAAAGCTAAAATAGGTTGGCTTCCGGGGCTCCGCCCCGGACCCCGCTGGGGTAGCTACCGTTCACCCCAGACCCCCTAGCTTAATGACTCGCGCCATTGGCGCTCGCCGATTTACACCCCAATCTGCAGAACCGGTTGTTAAGAAATTGGCAGCACACCCCTGCCTTAATTCCACCCCCCCCCCACCACTTCCCGATCTGCCTTTGTCGCCCAGTGGGAAAAACTTTAAAAAAATGCTCTGAAAAGGAGTGTAAAGCAAGTATTAAGAGTGAAAATAAGGCAAAGTAAAGAAAACTAGCAATTGAAGACCTTCACGACGCCATTTAGTTCTTTTACAATTTAAATATTTCAAAGCGAGATAATTCCAACAAAGCCTTTGGAGGATAAACCTTCGCTGTAAATCCCTAATTACTCTCTCTCTCTCTCTCTCTCTCTCTCTCTCTCTCTCTCTCTCTCTCTCTCTCTCTCTCTCTCTTTCTCTCTCTCTGTGTGTGTGTGTATATATAGGGGCCTATATATACATAACAAAACTGCTCCAACCAGGATTCGAACCTAGCGCCTCTTAAGGCGAGGGCATTAGTAGTATAGCCGCAAAAGGGGAGAGTGCAGGAATGTTGCAGGTTATTATGTAATGTTGCAAAGGGGGGCGGGGTTGTTGCAAAGGGGGGATGTTGCAAAGGGGGGTGGGGGAAAGGGGGGTGGGGGGGGGGACTTGGAGGCGGCGTTATCCCCCAAGAGAAAGAAGGAGGAGGAGAGAAAGGAGGAGAGGTGTTCACCTGGCAGGAGCCAAGTGCACACTGAGACTTCCAGCCGGTCTGGCGTTGTTTTATAGGCTCCTAATCAGCCAGTTGGCTGAGTTGCCAGATAGCGCCATGTATTCCATTGTATACATTATTATCCTAATCAGCCAGTTGGCTGAGCCAGAGACGCCTGAAGAAGAGAGAGAGATGCCTGTAGGAGGGAGAGACGCCTGTAGGAGGGAGAGACGCCTGAAGAAGAGAGAGAGATGTCTGTAGGAGAGAGGATAGGTGCACATGCAGTAGGTACACATGCAGGAGGTACACATGCAGTAGGTACACATGCTGGATGTACACATGCAGGAGTACACATGCTGGAGGCAAACATGCAGGAGAGAGAGAGAGAGAGAGGCGCCTGAAGGAGAGAGAGAAGAGAGCTGAAGGAGGGAGAGAGACACCTGAAGGACAGAGTGGAGTTCTCCCCCAATTTATTTTCGTTTCCCTAACCTAAGAGGCCACTATGGGGTTTACCAAAGGGCATGAAATAGAAGGAGCAGAGCTCCTTACTCGGCCGGAGCCGAGGGGGGAATGGTTCTTCATCAACTTCGCGATCTTTTATAATCCTCTATTCTGGCTGAGTTGCCAGATAGCGCCATGTGTCCCATTAATCGATTGCACATCAATTATTATTATTATTATTTCTACAATGAAACGGGTTCGGGTCGAAGAACGGGCTAGAGATCTTCCCCCCCCCAATATATATTATATATATATTATATATATATATATATATATATATTATTTATTTTATAACATTTAATTTTAGTTTAGAAGCAAATTTGAATTCATTGGAAACAAATAACATAGTTTACCTTCGAAAACGTCATAATAGAAAACTTCATTTTACGGTAAACTATGTTATTTGATGAACGAAACAAATAACATAGTTTACCGTAATTCCAGATAGCGCCATGTGCCCCATTAATCGTGTAACACATATATAACGGCTGTTATTCCCTTGTATATATAATAAGCTAATGAATCATATAAAATACCACAATATATGGTTATACAAGATTCAACCGTATAAAATAACACAAGCGCCTCTTTCATTACGCGTTAATAGAATTAGTAAAGTTACCCTATTTCGTTAGACGATTTTTATAAGGGAAACCCAACTAATTATGCACCAATCAATAAATAATACGTGAATAAAGAGTTCCAATTCATGTGAATGAGATAACTAAAATTTTAGTTATTGTATTATCATAAGACTACATCAATATTTACTATAAATACGAGTATATTTAATATTCTTCATTAACAAAAGCTTTAAATCCAGATCTCTAAAATATTTCCAACTTTCTTCGTCTCTTTAAACTTCGTTTTTCAATTCCCTGCGAAGAAAATTGAAAAACGAAATTTAAAGAGACGAAGAAAGTTGGAAATACCCAAAACATAATCCGATAGAGGAAAGGATTTCCGAGAATCTGCCAAAATCGGTCGGCCATATCTTACCTTTCTACGAGTCAAACCAAGCAATACCTCGCCTTACTCCTTGTTTCAGCTTTCATTCATTTCACGTTTTATTGTGAATTTCATCCCATATATATATATATATATATCTAGGACACGTAGGGTGCCCATTTATCTGCCAACCACTTTCTTTTATTATGTGTAATGACCACCTTAGACCTACAGTTTGAACCATCAACAGCCCCGCGTTTTAACCACTAGGACACGTAGGGTACCCATTTATCTGCCAACCACTTTCTTTTATTATGTGGAATGACCACCTTAGACCTACAGTTTGAACCATCAACAGCCCAGCGTCTTAACCACTAGGACACGTAGGGTGCCCATTTATCTGCCAACCACTTTCTTTTATTATGTGTAATGACCACCTTAGACCTACAGTTTGAACCATCAACAGCCCCGCGTCTTAACCACTAGGACACGTAGGGTGCCCATTTATCTGCCAACCACTTTCTTTTATTATGTGTAATGACCACCAAAACACCAAATATTTGTCCCCCGAACCCCATCTATCTATCTATCTATCTATCTCTATATATATATATATATATATATATATATATTATATAATCGTACATTCCCCAGCTATGTTTGTATATTAACATATCACACACACCACACACACACACACACACACACACACACAGACCACAAACCAATGCATTTTTCATATCTCCTGGAGACCTTTTGAAAGGATTGTCGAATCACAGTTTAATGTGGAAATGAATCCTCTTTTAAAATATAATTAGGTGTGTATATATATATATATATATATATATATATATGAAGGAATGTAGTATCACGTTTCACCGAAATAAACCAAAACAAGCGATCGTGTTCGATCTTCGATTCGCCCCTAGAGAACTTTTTCGGGCCCAGGGCCTGATAAATCTCTCTACATTCGTCGAAATATTACCCCTCCCCATACCCCATTATATATATATATATAAATTGAATTTACCGTGGAACACTGTGTTTGGCAAACGGTTTAGTGGTGTAAGCCACATTTACTGATGCATATTATATCTATCGGGCAAATAACTTTTAATTCAGTCACTGATTAATCCTCTAATACCGCAACAGCACAAATTATTGAGTAGAATGTTGCGCTCTATTACATCAAACAACTTACTCATACCCACTGTCATAATTTTCTTTTATCATAACTCCAACTACGTTAAGCGACGTTGGATCTGAGTGGTAGTTGGATGGGGAGTCATCCACCGCAGCAGATAAATGTAATTAAATAAAATATGCACTTATTTTTATATCACGGATGGAATCGATGTAGACAATGCAATTAGCGCCTAAATTATCTAAAACCATAACAATACAAATTATTTCAATAGAATATTATGGTCTATTACATTATTACGCCTTGCCCAGATCCAATAACCTCAATTTAGTAATAATAACAATTATCTCTCATACACTATATATATATATATATATATATATATATATATATATATATATATATATATATATATATATATATATAGAAAGAGAGCGAGAGTTTTGCTCAAATAAAGGATTCCATTTATAATGAAAAGGTAAGACTTGGGGTGTCATTCGATTACTGAGAGTTATTAGCAATGAAGTTCAGTAGAGATTCCCCCAGCTAATATGTATCATACTTCTGAGAAAGTCGAAAACCATACCTGCTTTAGTGGTGTAAGCCACATTTACTGATGCATATTATATCTATCGGGCAAATAACTTTTAATTCAGTCACTGATTAATCCTCTAATACCGCAACAGCACAAATTATTGAGTAGAATGTTGCGTTCTATTACATCAAACAACTTACTCATACCCACTGTCATAATTTTCTTTTATCATAACTCCAACTACGTTAAGCGACGTTGGATCTGAGTGGTAGTTGGATGGGGAGTCATCCACCGCCAGTTACCTGGCACCTATGATCCGCCAACCACTTTCTTTTATTATGTGTAATGACCACCTTAGACCTACAGTTTGAACCGCGGGTCGATGCAAGACAGTCGGCAGGAGACCTACCGTTGATATCTCCGGTGACTCCGCACTCAGGACGGGGGCATCCATGCCACCAGCAACCGTTAAAGGAGTACACAGTCTTCACACCAGTGACACGGTTTTCACTTAACCCATCAACCCAAAAAACACGTCCATTAATCTTAATGGGTACTTCACCCGTGTTGTGGGCGTGCTTTATGTATACACCTGTCTGTTGCTGTAGGTGTATGAGCCAGTAAATAGCCTTGTGCCCGTAACTGCGGGGATTGTTTCGGTGAATAATGGCTAAGGTGTCTTTCGGCATGAAGTTATTCTTGAACACCGTAAAACATAATGATGCGATGATGGTTGCGACTTGCAGTGGATCGCATTTGAAACGGGATATGTACATCCTTCTAAAGGCCTGGAAACATACTCTAAGCACGCGCACATCATTCACGCAATAACGCTCACATTCATCAGCTATATTATAAGGGTTACTTTCATTAAAACTGTCGTAGTATCGATCAAAGTCTTCATCCATGCAGTCAAAATAATGTTTGGGGGGTGGTGGGCCTACGTAGTTTAAAGTCTCGCTGGTGAGGAAAGTGTATGGGAAGTACCCTTTGGAAACTTCAGCTGCTACTCCCATCACCTTGGGTAGCTTTGCTAATTTACAAGGTGTGAATAATAAAGTATCTTTAAATTGTACATTGCCTCAGGGAATCACAGATAGTAGCATGACTCACGGTCTTACAGTGGGCGGAGCTTAGAATTTTCGCCTGTGCACACACAAAGGAGAAAGTGAAACGCTAATTGAAACATGAGTTATTTAATAAACGAGATATTCAGTTAACACAAGAAATAACAGAAAACACAAGAAAAAACAAATGCTTAGATTTGGTGATCACGAACAACAGAAACCTAAAGAAACCTGTACTCGATATGAAGGGCTTTCATATCGTTCAGTAGTATTTTTGTTCCCAACAACCGGATGGTAAGTCATCTTTAAATACGTCTAGAATACAATCAAAAGCACGCACAAAGAGTTCATCGTTAGTTACATTATTAAACAAGTTTATAAACACGCTTTTCCAATCGAGGGTTTATTTCTACCGACCCGAGCTTTTCAATCGTGAACACGTCTTCACTCAACATAGCGGCATTTGAAATAATCTTCTAAATCGTTACGACAACTGCCCGTTATATAAAGAAATAGTTCTTCAGTATAATTTTCACGAACTAGGCATATTTTATAATGTTTTACTAAACATCTTCATACACCGGCGCATTATTTGAGAGGAACATATGCTCATATTTTTCCTTTCTGCCCGTCAAACGATACTCATCTCTAAAGTCTGTTAAAAACTCACGCAGGACACTAGCCACAACCTCACTACGAACCTCGTCATGATATACATTAATATAGTGATAAAAATACTTAAGATTGTCCATGCTCACGAGATTCACATTTTCAGTCGTAGGGCATGAGTAATCGACATGGTGTAGCATGACGTAATGCGGCTTGTCACACCACCCATCCGCAAGACTCATTATCCATACCTGCTGCTTCTCTTCTGCACACGCTGTTTCTTTTACTTTAGACTTTATAAAGTTTAGATCTGCAGCATACTTCAGCACATCGTCAGTGCAACGAAAGCCTTCAATGGTCTCACCAGAACATCCGTAGAGTATTTGTGCATCTTGGAACTTCACACAATCCAATGTGGTTTTAAAAGAGGCATAGGAGGGGGGAATAGGAAGTTTTTCGGTATCCGCCACATCCTGGCACTTTGCTGAATACCATTTCATAAACGTTGTACAAACAATATTAAAGGTCGCCATTTGAATACACGTCTGATTTTTCTTCTGAATACACATCTGATCTCTCGGTCTTACTGCAATCGACTGATCACGCAGGGAATCACAGATAGCAACATGGCTCAAGGTCTTACAGTGGGCGGAGCTTAGAATTTTCGCCTGTGCACACACAAAGGAGAAAGTGAAACGCTAATTGAAACATGAGTTATTTAATAAACGAGATATTCAGTTAACACAAGAAATAACAGAAAACACAAGAAAAAACAAATGCTTAGATTTGGTGATCACAAACAACAGAAACCTAATACTTTAAAGAAAGCATTCTATTAAATACTTTTAGCCTATGTTCACGAATTAATACCGGTCTTAAAATAGATTCGACAAGAAGACCGGCTGGACTGATTTTATAGAAATTCAAGGATTCCAAGTTGATCACGAGAGAAGCTATGTAGTCATCTTCCATGCTGCAAAATCTCATCGTTAGCCTGCCTGCTCAGAGCACCGACAAGAGGTAAAATCGAATCCACATCAACACAAAATTTTAGTCGCTAAAATAACAGCCTGAGTATTGTTCATGTTCTAAATTATCTTTGAGTCGTTTTGATAAAATTGAGTAAACTGCAGCCTTTGTTTCCTGATCAGAAACTCTCCGTCTTTTTCTGGTATGGTGCAAGGCTTCGTTGCAACCATATTCACTGCACGAGTCTACTTCACAGTCGTTGCCTTCTAATCTAGATTTACACTCTTCACTAATGCATTCGATGGGTGAATAATCATCTTGGTTGATATTATTGACACCACATTCGAGAGGGCTCACTGGGGTAACGGACACTTCAGGTAATGGCGCGGACGCTTGAGGTGGGTCGGGGACAATCTCCTCAGGTTGCCCTTGTGGCGGGGCAAATATTGTGTGGGGGTAATTATGTGTTGCTTCTAAGTAAGCAAAACGGGTCTTATGTAACACAGTGGCAATTAATAATGATTTATGCAAAGATGCACCAGCTCTTCTGGAACGTCTGGATGCAATTTTACCGAGCGAAATATTTATCAACTTGTATGCTTCAAACCCGTTTGGAACGTCAGATATCATGTTCACCACCTAGGAAATGGTCAAGGCACAGAGAGCTAACTAACACGACTCTATCCTCTATTACCAATCTTGTAATGAGTTAAAGTGAAAGTTTCGCCTGCCTTTATACAATGTCGTTCTGACGTCGTTATCAAGCTCCACACAGGGAATTTCCAGGAAGTAACATGAATCACGTTGCTGTTCTTTCACCTGTACACACACACACACACACACACACACACACACACACACACACACACACAAAGGAGAAAGTGATACGTTGGTTGAAACATGATTTATTTAATAAAAGAAATATTCAAGCTATATATATATATATATATATATATATATATATATTTACAAACACGTGTAATAAATAAGTTAACAACAGGCATCAATGATTATATTCAAGACATATTTACAAACGTGTGATAAATAAGTTAACAATTGAATTTCTGTAACCCGAGAGACGACGGACGGAGTCATTACAAGCTCAGCTCCGCCGTGCTTGTAATGACTCCGTCCGTCGTCTCTCGGGTTAACATAATTTCATTTGTTAACTTGTTTATTACACATGTTTTTAAATATATATGTCTTGAATATAGCCATTGATGTGTCTGTTGTTAACTTATTTATTACACGTGTTTGTAAATATATATATATATATATATATATCAGGCACGTGCCGTGAGTAAATACTCAGGGTAGGCAGACTCAATGCGCGAGCGAAGCGAGCGGCTTCAAGCTAGGGGGTCTGGGGTGGGCGCGAGCTCCCCCAGCGGGTTCCGGGGCAGAGCCCCAGCCACCAACGAATTTTAAGCATAATTAACCCCTTCCGCACCATTTGTGCTAATTTTTGGTCAACAACAAATATTTACTTACCGCTTTATTTGTAGATGAATTCCATTCTTCTCTCTTTGTTAGTAACAAAAATATCTGTAATTTTTTCAAAGAAATTGTAAGTGGGATTTTGCTCCATTTTAGTAAATCTTTCCTTTTCAATTGAAATTAGGGCAAGTGATGAAAGCCTTTCCTGTTTCATTCTATTCCTGGTGTAGCTTTTAATTCTTTTCAAAGCTGAAAATGACCTCTCAACAGAAACTGTTGTAGCTGGAATTGTTAAAATCAATTGCAACAGCTTCACCGCTTCAGGAAACGTTAGTTCAAGTCCATTTTGAAATATGAACGCAAGCAAATCTTTAATTGATTTATTCCTGAACACTTGTGCACTATAAATTCCAGCTAGATCAGTTTTCAATCTTATGACATCGAAGAAGTTACCATAATTCTTCTCTAAACTTTCTAGTGCATCCTTATCAATTTCTGTAGCTAGTTTTAGAAACTTTTTACTATCAATTAATGAAATAAATTGTAAATTTTTGAAGTCACTGTATCTTGCTTCCATATGCTGCAGTATATCATTCAATATTAGACAGAATATTCTTTCTCTTTCTTTTTTAATTGGACCTTTTGTACGACATTTTGATTCAGTCAAGTTATTTTCTTTGAAACATTCTTCAAACTTCTCATAGATATCATCAAAATTTTTGCGCAGACCCTCGAGGGAATTCATTGTTTCATTGATTCTTTCAATGCAATATGGAATATCTATAATTTTAGTTTGTAAGATATTGAAGAGTGTGTCAGTTCTAATGAAAATCTTATCATATACCATGAGAAGAAAGTATGTTGAATCTTTCGTTAGCCAATTATAAAATCCATTACCCCTCACTAAAGTATCTGAGTCCCACAATAAAGGATTGCTGTCAATGTTGTTGAAAAGTTTACAAAGGTCACTATGATAGTGTAAAATAGTTTGCACTAGCTTTGAGTTAGAACTCCATCTCGTTGGTGCAGCCTTTGGAATGCGTTTATGTACTATTTCATCAAGAAATTGCGTTCGTTTTGTAGAGTGATTGAAAAATGCAGCAAGACCATCAATGGTCTTGAAAAAGATTGTACATTCAGGTATAAATTTCGCTGACTGAGATAGAACAAGATTCAACTTGTGAGCGTAGCAATGGGTAAATAACGCTGATGATGCCTTTTCTCTTACTTTAGCTTGAACGCCATTTAAATGCGATGCCATTACCGATGCTCCATCATATATCTGTGCTACAAGCTTCTCAGCACAGTTGTATTTATCTAAATTTTTAAATATGCATTCTGTTACACCAGTAGCTCTTCTGTCTTTAAGTTCGTCAAATCCTATGAAAGCCTCTTTAATTTCAGAATCCAATACAATTACATACCTTAAAACTGTGGAACATTGAGCTGTATTTGAAATATCAGTCGATTCATCCACTTCTATAGCAATGAATGGGGATCTTGCGATATCTTTAATATTATTTTCTACAGCTATGCCTACTGCTTCAATCAAGTCATTTTGTATCTTGTTAGAAACGCCAGAAAACACGGATGAAGTCTGTAAATGTTGTGCTAATTTTTGGTCAAATTTTGCAGTGTAGTTCAGTAATTCAATATAGTTTCCACGATTTAAAGAGGATTTATCTTCATTATCACCGCGGAAAGCAATGTTTTCAGTATGTCTCTGTTTTCCTTTACCTTTTTATTGTGAATTTCAATGCTAAGTTTTTTTGCTTATCTATGCTCAAGTCGATTCGTGTAGATCCAAATGTTTTCAACGATATTTGACTTTCATAATGCGCAGCAGACCTCTCGTGCTTACTTAAAGCATTAGTCAAATTATTTAAATCACAATATCCTGTTCTTATCCACACACTTTCACTAGATACGGAAAATAACAAGCATGGAAAACAAAAGAGTCTACCTGTTGTAACACAACCACACAACCACTCTTTCTTGCTGTACCACGTCGTTTGAAACGTTCTGATTATTTTTGTTCCTTTACGTTGTAGCAACTGTTTCAGTTCCGGTGTCGGCCTACCATTTTTAATCACATTCAACCTTTCTTCATAAGACAGTTTAGAAAAATTCTTAAGATACTCACTGTCCATATTTGAAAAGGGTTAAATTTTGAAATAAAATATCTAAAATTTAGTTCAATCACCAGAGGCAAACGACAACACAGACGCGCGCACAGCCACACACCCGACCATGTGCCCGAACGGCAAAACACAGTGAAAAGCAGAACTAAATCTGCTTATATAGCGCAGTATTTGTCACAGCTTGGAGCTCCACTCACGGCACGTGGGAAAATTTCAGTCAAGCGTTAATATATATAGAGGTTGAAAGGCACGGGGAAATTGTGCTTCTAACACAATATTATCCATTTACAAATTTATACATTGAATTTCATACATTAAATTAACACTTATATAATTGTGATAGCGTGGGGTAGACACCCCAGTTAGGTTACTTAGGTTCTAGCAAACAATCAAAAGCACTTACCGGTGCGTTGAATTAGGTATTCCTTGAAGCCTACCGTTTTATTCCTGTGTCCCACAACAGCCTACCTAACTCTCTCTTACATTACCAATTTAGAAGCTATAGACATTACCCTAACTATACTTAAGTACGAACAACTTCCTACCCAATTTGTTACCTTAGATTCATCACCTAATTTTACTCAGCACCAAAGATTAGGTCAGATAGGAAAAAACATGTCTAGGCCAGACCAAAGCAATACGAACAGCCGTTGGTTCGTTTATGGCTTCGTCTTGCCATTCAGCTTAGATTTAGTGATATTTACTCTTTAGTGACTTTTAGACTATATACATATATATACATACACGTCACCTCACTCCTCCCCTACAAGTTTAGTCTGTCAGGGGATGAGGGACCCTAGACGACCTGCGGAGCGGGGTTGATGTAGTAGGATCAGGTGCAACCTGTATAGGCGGGCAAGTTGAACCATTTTCCGGAGGATCAGTTCTCTCTTCCGGAAGACTCTGGTCCTTCTGCACTTCCCGTTCCCATATCTGGTCCTGATGGCGTTTAATAGAACGACCATCTTCTAGTTGGCACTTGAAGGAAACAGGGCCCGTTCTCTCCTGCACAGTTGCAGGAACCCATTTTGGTCCAGCCCATAGTTGCGAATCACAACTGGATCATTAGGTTTCGCTTCTAGAACTCTCCCTCTTTTAGTGTCGTGGTACAACTTCTGTTTTTCCTGATGGCGTAAAACTCGTTGTTGTAACATTTCGTTTGGACGTAACAAATCAAAAACTGAACGAATTCCCCGGCCAATCAGAAGTTTAGAGGGAGACACCCCTGTCGTGGTGTGTGGTGTTATTCGATATTTAAACAAAAATTTATCCAACACCACTTGCATTTCCTCCCCACGAGAATGACGCAAGGCCGACTTGAAAGTACGGACCATGTTTTCCGCGAGACCGTTAGTAGATGGGTGGAAAACACTAGACCGGACATGTCTAATGCCATTTAGGTGGACGAAGGAACGAAATTCCTCACTGGTAAAACAAGTACCATTGTCGGAAACCAGGACTACGGGTAAACCCCATCGAGCGAAAACTGAACGGAGTAAGCGAATCGTTACACCGAAGTCGTGGAAGTGGTTGGAAAAATTTCCACCCACTTAGAGTAGGCGTCCACCATGACTAGGAAATAAATATTATTTATAGGACCTGCATAGTCAACATGGATCCTATGCCACGGTATAGTAGGCCATTCCCAAGGATGAAGTGGACTTTTCCTTGGGAGATCTCTGTTCTCTAGGCAGCTTTGACAGGAACGAACCAATGATTCGAGTTCTCCATCTAAACCAGGCCACCAGAAATAAGCTCTCGCCAGCTCTTTCATTTTTGTTGCGCCCATGTGTTCAGCGTGAAGTTCCTTCACTAAATTCGACCTGCCTTTATTTGGAATAATCACTCTGTGGCCCCATAAGAGACAGCCATTTTGAATAGAGAGGCAGACTGACGCTGAATAAAAGGCTGTAATTCACTCTCAACCTTAGTAGGCCAACCAACTGAGCAGAAATGGATGACCCTAGACAGAATAGGGTCTGATTTTGTCCACTGCTCTATTTGTACTGCAGATACTGGAGTGGATTCCAAAAACTCCACCAAGTGAACCCATTCTGTAGGTATAGGTACACAATCATTGGATTTTCTAAGGGCAACCTACTTAGCGCATCAGCCGTACCTAGAAGTTTACCTGACCGATGTACTAAGTCAATTTATAGGCTTGTAGAATCAGTGCCCATCGTTGAATCCTACCTGAGGCCATAACTGGAATATTTTATTAGGTGAAAATAAACTAAGAGAGGCTTATGGTCAGTAATTAGTTTAAATTCATGACCCCATAGATAGAAATGAAATTTTTTTACTGCAAATACTAAGGCTAATGCTTCACGTTCCACTTGTGCATATCGTCTTTCCGTCTCAGTTAGTGTTCTAGAAGCAAAACAGATAGGCCTATCTACACCATCAATGTGGTGAGATAACACTGCCCAATTCCATAAGAACTGCTGTCTGCTGAAACTACGAGAGGAGTTTAGGATCATAATGCACTAGGAGAGTGGACTTTAGTAGTACGTCCTTGGAAGCCTCAAATGCTTCCTTTTGAGTTTTCTCCCATCTCCACTGTTCCCCAGATCGTAATAGCTTATTCAGGGGTTCAAGGAAAGTCGATGCATTAGGCAAAAATTTCCTATAAAAGTTTAGGAGACCTAAATAAGCTTGTAACTGTGTGATGTTTTGTGGAGGTGGTGCCTTTTCTATTGCTTCTAGTTTATCCACCGTTGGATGAATGCCTGAGGCATCTATGCGGAACCCTAAATATGAAACCTCGTTAGTGACCCATGAACACTTTTCTCTCTTTAGCTTAAGTCCAGCATCCGGAGTCTTTTTAGAACCGTGGTTAATCTAGTTAGGTGTTCTTTTTTAGTCGAACCTGAAATGAGGACATCATCTAGAAAGCAAAGTACCCTGGAATGTGACCTAGAACTTGGTCCATTGTCCTCTGAAAAATACCTGGAGCCGATGCTATTCCATAGCATAGCCTATTGTACTTATATAGGCCTCGGTGCGTATTTATGATAGTTAATTCTTTAGAGTTTTCATCTAAACTTAGTTGAGCATAGGCTTGGGACATATCGAGTTTTGTGAAATATTTTCCCCCAGCAAGAGAGCTAAATAATTCATCAGGCTTGGGTATAGGATAGCAATCTAGAAGGACGGCTCTATTTGCTGTTAAACGGTAATCTCCGCATAACCGCACGGACTTGTCCGGTTTTAGTACAGGAACTACTGGGGCAGCCCACTTAGCGTGTGTGACTGGTTCAATAATTTTATCTTTTAGCAGCCTGTCAATTTCTAAATCTACCTTCTCCCGCAGTGCATGCGCAATTGAACGAGCCTTACAAAATTTCGGAGTTACATTAGGATCTACTTCTATGCAGACCTGATGGCCTTCTAGGTTGCCTACTTCAGGCCCAAAAATAGAAGAAAACTCCCTTAGCAATGAGTCTATGTCAGATGGATATGAAAGTGTATGCACATCTGCCTGACCCCTTGGCAAGATTTTGTCAATTGGCATTTCCAAAGCATCAATCCAATCACGGCCTAGTAGAGTAGGCCCTTGCTCATCCACCACTAAAAGGGTTAAGGGATGAGACAAAGTTTTCTGGTTAAGTGTAACTGTGACGTATGCTTCTCCACAAATAGGTATTTGTGTGTCACCGTACTTCTTCAAAATTGTTTTAGATGCATGTAGTTTAGGTGTGTTTTGAAAATCTTATCAAAAACTACCTTGGACATGACCGTCCGGGCAGCACCCGTATCCAATTCTAGAGGAACTGTAATTCCATCTAGGCCTACCTCTACAATATATGGGCCTGTATTTTCCCCACTTTGCTGCTCATAGAATAGGTACTCCACTCCAATGTTCGAAGTATTTCCCTTTTGAGGATTTATACTAGAAATGTTAAAATTAGAATTTTCACCCTTTGTTTTCTTTGAATAACACACTTTAGCTATGTGGCCTATTTTACTACAGTTTCGGCAAACTGCTTCTTTAAAAGGGCAATCTTTCTTCCAATGGTGTTTTCCACACCCTGTACATGGCTTGGAAGGCTTAGTAGAATTAGTAGGCTTAGTCATATTCGCCTCATACCTTTTATTTGCCTGTCTAGTAGGCTCGTTAGGTCTGCCAGGCCTAGAAGATTTAAAGCTATTTACGTGTTGGGCTTTACTACTATGATTTCCAAAAGCTCTAACATCTTTAGCAGCTGCTTCTCTAGCCGTAGCTATTTCTACAGCCTGACTAAAAGTTAGGTCCTGTATGGCTAATAGGGCTCTCTGGGTAGACTCCTCTTGAGACCCATTACAAACCTATCTCTTAGCATTTCATCTAATTTGTCCCCAAATTTACACGTACGGCTATGGCTTTTTATTCCTGCAACAAACTCTGCAATGCTTTCATTTCCCGTCTGATGCCTTGAATAAAATTTGAAACGTTCATAGATGAGAACTACTCGGGGTTTGTAGTGATCGGTTAGGGCCTGTACCAATTCATTATAGGTGCAAGTTTCCGGTGCTTTAGGAGAAACTAGGTCCATAACTAAACCAAACGTTTTAGGGCCTATTATAGTTAAAAAGGTAGGTACTTTCTTAGCATCCGGAATGGAATTTGCCTCGAAAAACAACCTCACCCTAGTGGCATAAGCTTCGAAGTCCTCCCCATTGTCTTCGTAGGGGCTTATATGGCCAATCACCGACATGCTAGAGCAAAACCGAATTAGACCAACTCACGTGAAGTAGGTTAGGTTAGGTTTAAATTTGGTCTAGTTACTGAATAGTGAATTTTATTAGAGTTAGGGCTGAATAGTGAATTGTATTAGAGTTAGGGCTGAGTAAGAATTAGTTTTAGAGGTAGGGTGAGTAGGAATTAGTTTTAGAGTTAGGGCTGAGTAGGAATTAGTTTAGAATTAGGGCGGCGGGACCTACGCTATAGTACGGTAGCTTCCCCACACAAACAAACCAAATCGGACGACCCACTAGTCTGCATCCAATTTTCCAAACAACCACTTGAACCCAATAAGCCAAATTAACCCAATAAGCCAAATTAACCCAATGAGCCAAATTTAACCCAATGAACAAAATTTAACCAAATGAGCCAAATCCCATCCTCGTCGCCAAATGTGATAGCGTGGGGTAGACACCCCAGTTAGGTTACTTAGGTTCTAGCAAACAATCAAAAGCACTTACCGGTGCGTTGAATTAGGTATTCCTTGAAGCCTACCGTTTATTCCTGTGTCCCACAACAGCCTACCTAACTCTCTCTTACATTACCAATTTAGAAGCTATAGACATTACCCCTAACTATACTTAAGTACGAACAACTTCCTACCCAATTTGTTACCTTAGATTCATCACCTAATTTTACTCAGCACCAAAGATTAGGTCAGATAGGAAAAAACATGTCTAGGCCAGACCAAAGCAATACGAACAGCCCGTTGGTTCGTTTATGGCTTCGTCTTGCCATTCAGCTTAGATTTAGTGATATTTACTCTTTAGTGACTTTTAGACTATATACATATATATACATACACGTCACCTCAATAATGAAGTGAAAATCATTTACTTTTTATATTTAATATTTTTAGTTTTATTCAGGGTAGGCACTGCCTACCTTGCCTACCCAGAGGGCACGTCCCTGATATATATATATATAGCTTGAATATTTCTTTTATTAAATAAATCATGTTTCAACCAACGTATCACTTTCTCCTTTGTGTGTGTGTGTGTGTGTGTGTGTGTGTGTGTGTGTGTGTGTGTGTGTACAGGTGAAAGAACAGCAACGTGATTCATGTTACTTCCTGGAAATTCCCTGTGTGGAGCTTGATAACGACGTCAGAACGACATTGTATAAAGGCAGGCGAAACTTTCACTTTAACTCATTACAAGATTGGTAATAGAGGATAGAGTCGTGTTAGTTAGCTCTCTGTGCCTTGACCATTTCCTAGGTGGTGAACATGATATCTGACGTTCCAAACGGGTTTGAAGCATACAAGTTGATAAATATTTCGCTCGGTAAAATTGCATCCAGACGTTCCAGAAGAGCTGGTGCATCTTTGCATAAATCATTATTAATTGCCACTGTGTTACATAAGACCCGTTTTGCTTACTTAGAAGCAACACATAATTACCCCCACACAATATTTGCCCCGCCACAAGGGCAACCTGAGGAGATTGTCCCCGACCCACCTCAAGCGTCCGCGCCATTACCTGAAGTGTCCGTTACCCCAGTGAGCCCTCTCGAATGTGGTGTCAATAATATCAACCAAGATGATTATTCACCCATCGAATGCATTAGTGAAGAGTGTAAATCTAGATTAGAAGGCAACGACTGTGAAGTAGACTCGTGCAGTGAATATGGTTGCAACGAAGCCTTGCACCATACCAGAAAAAGACGGAGAGTTTCTGATCAGGAAACAAAGGCTGCAGTTTACTCAATTTTATCAAAACGACTCAAAGATAATTTAGAACATGAACAATACTCAGGCTGTTATTTTAGCGACTAAAATTTTGTGTTGATGTGGATTCGATTTTACCTCTTGTCGGTGCTCTGAGCAGGCAGGCTAACGATGAGATTTTGCAGCATGGAAGATGACTACATAGCTTCTCTCGTGATCAACTTGGAATCCTTGAATTTCTATAAAATCAGTCCAGCCGGTCTTCTTGTCGAATCTATTTTAAGACCGGTATTAATTCGTGAACATAGGCTAAAAGTATTTAATAGAATGCTTTCTTTAAAGTATTAGGTTTCTGTTGTTTGTGATCACCAAATCTAAGCATTTGTTTTTTCTTGTGTTTTCTGTTATTTCTTGTGTTAACTGAATATCTCGTTTATTAAATAACTCATGTTTCAATTAGCGTTTCACTTTCTCCTTTGTGTGTGCACAGGCGAAAATTCTAAGCTCCGCCCACTGTAAGACCTTGAGCCATGTTGCTATCTGTGATTCCCTGCGTGATCAGTCGATTGCAGTAAGACCGAGAGATCAGATGTGTATTCAGAAGAAAAATCAGACGTGTATTCAAATGGCGACCTTTAATATTGTTTGTACAACGTTTATGAAATGGTATTCAGCAAAGTGCCAGGATGTGGCGGATACCGAAAAACTTCCTATTCCCCCCCTCCTATGCCTCTTTTAAAACCACATTGGATTGTGTGAAGTTCCAAGATGCACAAATACTCTACGGATGTTCTGGTGAGACCATTGAAGGCTTTCGTTGCACTGACGATGTGCTGAAGTATGCTGCAGATCTAAACTTTATAAAGTCTAAAGTAAAAGAAACAGCGTGTGCAGAAGAGAAGCAGCAGGTATGGATAATGAGTCTTGCGGATGGGTGGTGTGACAAGCCGCATTACGTCATGCTACACCATGTCGATTACTCATGCCCTACGACTGAAAATGTGAATCTCGTGAGCATGGACAATCTTAAGTATTTTTATCACTATATTAATGTATATCATGACGAGGTTCGTAGTGAGGTTGTGGCTAGTGTCCTGCGTGAGTTTTTAACAGACTTTAGAGATGAGTATCGTTTGACGGGCAGAAAGGAAAAATATGAGCATATGTTCCTCTCAAATAATGCGCCGGTGTATGAAGATGTTTAGTAAAACATTATAAAATATGCCTAGTTCGTGAAAATTATACTGAAGAACTATTTCTTTATATAACGGGCAGTTGTCGTAACGATTTAGAAGATTATTTCAAATGCCGCTATGTTGAGTGAAGACGTGTTCACGATTGAAAAGCTCGGGTCGGTAGAAATAAACCCTCGATTGGAAAAGCGTGTTTATAAACTTGTTTAATAATGTAACTAACGATGAACTCTTTGTGCGTGCTTTTGATTGTATTCTAGACGTATTTAAAGATGACTTACCATCCGGTTGTTGGGAACAAAAATACTACTGAACGATATGAAAGCCCTTCATATCGAGTACAGGTTTCTTTAGGTTTCTGTTGTTCGTGATCACCAAATCTAAGCATTTGTTTTTTCTTGTGTTTTCTGTTATTTCTTGTGTTAACTGAATATCTCGTTTATTAAATAACTCATGTTTCAATTAGCGTTTCACTTTCTCCTTTGTGTGTGCACAGGCGAAAATTCTAAGCTCCGCCCACTGTAAGACCGTGAGTCATGCTACTATCTGTGATTCCCTGAGGCAATGTACAATTTAAAGATACTTTATTATTCACACCTTGTAAATTAGCAAAGCTACCCAAGGTGATGGGAGTAGCAGCTGAAGTTTCCAAAGGGTACTTCCCATACACTTTCCTCACCAGCGAGACTTTAAACTACGTAGGCCCACCACCCCCCAAACATTATTTTGACTGCATGGATGAAGACTTTGATCGATACTACGACAGTTTTAATGAAAGTAACCCTTATAATATAGCTGATGAATGTGAGCGTTATTGCGTGAATGATGTGCGCGTGCTTAGAGTATGTTTCCAGGCCTTTAGAAGGATGTACATATCCCGTTTCAAATGCGATCCACTGCAAGTCGCAACCATCATCGCATCATTATGTTTTACGGTGTTCAAGAATAACTTCATGCCGAAAGACACCTTAGCCATTATTCACCGAAACAATCCCCGCAGTTACGGGCACAAGGCTATTTACTGGCTCATACACCTACAGCAACAGACAGGTGTATACATAAAGCACGCCCACAACACGGGTGAAGTACCCATTAAGATTAATGGACGTGTTTTTTGGGTTGATGGGTTAAGTGAAAACCGTGTCACTGGTGTGAAGACTGTGTACTCCTTTAACGGTTGCTGGTGGCATGGATGCCCCCGTCCTGAGTGCGGAGTCACCGGAGATATCAACGGTAGGTCTCCTGCCGACTGTCTTGCATCGACCCGCGGTTCAAACTGTAGGTCTAAGGTGGTCATTACACATAATAAAAGAAAGTGGTTGGCGGATCATAGGTGCCAGGTAACTGGCGGTGGATGACTCCCCATCCAACTACCACTCAGATCCAACGTCGCTTAACGTAGTTGGAGTTATGATAAAAGAAAATTATGACAGTGGGTATGAGTAAGTTGTTTGATGTAATAGAACGCAACATTCTACTCAATAATTTGTGCTGTTGCGGTATTAGAGGATTAATCAGTGACTGAATTAAAAGTTATTTGCCCTATAGATATAATATGCATCAGTAAATGTGGCTTACACCACTAAAGCAGGTATGGTTTTCGACTTTCTCAGAAGTATGATACATATTAGCTGGGGGAATCTCTACTGAACTTCATTGCTAATAACTCTCAGTAATCGAATGACACCCCAAGTCTTACCTTTTCATTATAAATGGAATCCTTTATTTGAGCAAAACTCTCGCTCTCTTTCATATATATATATATATATATATATATATATATATAGTGTATGAGAGATAATTGTTATTATTACTAAATTGAGGTTATTGGATCTGGGCAAGGCGTAATAATGTAATAGACCATAATATTCTATTGAAATAATTTGTATTGTTATGGTTTTAGATAATTTAGGCGCTAATTGCATTGTCTACATCGATTCCATCCGTGATATAAAAATAAGTGCATATTTTATTTAATTACATTTATCTGCTGCGGTGGATGACTCCCCATCCAACTACCACTCAGATCCAACGTCGCTTAACGTAGTTGGAGTTATGATAAAAGAAAATTATGACAGTGGGTATGAGTAAGTTGTTTGATGTAATAGAGCGCAACATTCTACTCAATAATTTGTGCTGTTGCGGTATTAGAGGATTAATCAGTGACTGAATTAAAAGTTATTTGCCCGATAGATATAATATGCATCAGTAAATGTGGCTTACACCACTAAACCGTTTGCCAAACACGGTGTTCCACGGTAAATTCATATATATATATATATATATATATAATGGGGTATGGGGAGGGGTAATATTTCGACGAATGTAGAGAGATTTATCAGGCCCTGGGCCCGAAAAAGTTCTCTAGGGGCGAATCGAAGATCCGAACACGATCGCTTGTTTTGGTTTATTTCGGTGAAACGTGATACTACATTCCTTCATATATATATATATATATATATATATATATATATATATATATATATACACCTTCTAATTATATTTTAAAAGAGGATTCATTTCCACATTAAACTGTGATTCGACAATCCTTTCAAAAGGTCTCCAGGAGATATGAAAAATGCATTGGTTTGTGGTCTGTGTGTGTGTGTGTGTGTGTGTGTGTGTGTGTGTGATATGTTAATATACAAACATAGCTGGGGAATGTACGATATATTATATATATATATATATATATATATATAATAATAGATAGATAGATAGATAGATAGATGGGGTTCGGGGGACAAATATTTGGTGTTTTGGTGGTCATTACACATAATAAAAGAAAGTGGTTGGCAGATAAATGGGCACCCTACGTGTCCTAGTGGTTAAGACGCGGGGCTGTTGATGGTTCAAACTGTAGGTCTAAGGTGGTCATTACACATAATAAAAGAAAGTGGTTGGCAGATAAATGGGCACCCTACGTGTCCTAGTGGTTAAGACGCTGGGCTGTTGATGGTTCAAACTGTAGGTCTAAGGTGGTCATTCCACATAATAAAAGAAAGTGGTTGGCAGATAAATGGGTACCCTACGTGTCCTAGTGGTTAAGACGCGGGGCTGTTGATGGTTCAAACTGTAGGTCTAAGGTGGTCATTACACATAATAAAAGAAAGTGGTTGGCAGATAAATGGGCACCCTACGTGTCCTAGATATATATATATATATATATATGGGATGAAATTCACAATAAAACGTGAAATGAATGAATGCTGAAACAAGGAGTGAGGCGAGGTTTTGCTTGGTTTGACTCGTAGAAAGGTAAGATATGGCCGACCGATTTTGGCAGATTCTCGGAAATCTTTTCCTCTATCGGATTATGTTTTGGGTATTTCCAACTTTCTTCGTCTCTTTAAATTTCGTTTTTCAATTTTCTTCGCAGGGAATTGAAAAACGAAATTTAAAGAGACGAAGAAAGTTGGAAATATTTTAGAGATCTGGATTTAAAGCTTTTGTTAATGAAGAATATTAAATATACTCGTATTTATAGTAAATATTGATGTAGTCTTATGATAATACAATAACTAAAATTTTAGTTATCTCATTCACATGAATTGGAACTCTTTATTCACGCTATTATTTATTGATTGGTGCATAATTAGTTGGGTTTCCCTTATAAAAATCGTCTAACGATTTATTTATTGGGTAACTTTACTAATTCTATTAACGCGTAATGAAAGAGGCGCTTGTGTTATTTTATACGGTTGAATCTTGTATAACCATATATTGTGGTATTTTATATGATTCATTAGCTTATTATATATACAAGGGAATAACAGCCGTTATATATGTGTTACACGATTAATGGGGCACATGGCGCTATCTGGAATTATGGATAACTATGTTATTTGTTTCGTTCATCAAATAACATAGTTTACCGTAAAATGAAGTTTTCTATTATGACGTTTTCGAAGGTAAACTATGTTATTTGTTTCCAATGAATTCAAATTTGCTTCTAAACTAAAATTAAATGTTATAAAATAAATATATATATATATATATATATATATATATATATATATATTGGGGGGGAAGATCTCTAGCCCGTTCTTCGACCCGAACCCGTTTCATTGTAGAAATAATAATAATAATAATTGATGTGCAATCGATTAATGGGACACATGGCGCTATCTGGCAACTCAGCCAGAATAGAGGATTATAAAAGATCGCGAAGTTGATGAAGAACCATTCCCCCCTCGGCTCCGGCCGAGTAAGGAGCTCTGCTCCTTCTATTTCATGCCCTTTGGTAAACCCCATAGTGGCCTCTTAGGTTAGGGAAACGAAAATAAATTGGGGGAGAACTCCACTCTGTCCTTCAGGTGTCTCTCTCCCTCCTTCAGCTCTCTCTCTCTCTCTCCTTCAGGCGCCTCTCTCTCTCTCTCTCCTGCATGTTTGCCTCCAGCATGTGTACTCCTGCATGTGTACATCCAGCATGTGTACCTACTGCATGTGTACCTCCTGCATGTGTACTCCTGCATGTGCACCTATCCTCTCTCCTTCAGGCGTCTCTCCCTCCTACAGGCATCTCTCTCTTCTTCAGGCGTCTCTCCCTCCTACAGGCGTCTCCCTCCTACAGGCATCTCTCTCTTCTTCAGGCGTCTCTGGCTCAGCCAACTGGCTGATTAGGATAATAATGTATACAATGGAATACATGGCGCTATCTGGCAACTCAGCCAACTGGCTGATTAGGAGCCTATAAAACAACGCCAGCCCGGCTGGAAGTCTCAGTGTGCACTTGGCTCCTGCCAGGTGAACACCTCTCCTCCTTTCTCTCCTCCTCCTTCTTTCTCTTGGGGGATAACGCCGCCTCCAAGTTTCCCCCCACCCCCCTTTCCCCCCCCTTTGCAACATCCCCCTTTGCAACATCCCCCTTTGCAACATCCCCCACCCCCCTTTGCAACATTACATAATAACCTGCAACATTCCTGCACTCTCCCCTTTTGCGGCTATACTACTGCATTGACCCTATGCTACAGCAAGGTAAAAGTAGTACAACCTGACACATACTTCAACACTCGATGGAACATATAACGCTTTTTGTGTCTCCAAAGGTATTTTCGTACAAACCCCCCCAGCGCTCGAGGTAATTACAGCACTTCACTCAACACTCTGATGTAATACTGCTGTCATTAGATGGGATAGCAAGCATGACCACGCATGATCTTGCTTAATACAAAACTGCTCCAACCAGATTCGAACCCAGTACCTCTTGAGTGGAAAGCGAGGTGGGTAATCACAGCGCTACGACAAAAATGCTTATAAGTTTTCAAATTAGGCTCATTAATTAGAATGACTTTTTTATTTTAGGACTCTATATTACAAAATAAACGGTACTTTCCTGTTATCCCGGACCCCAACAAATGGTTAGGTTTTAGTCGTGATATTTTTGTTAAAACTAACGAAAATATTACAATTAACCTAACCAATCATCAATATATATAGATATATATATATATATATAATATATTATATATATATATATATATAAAGGTTCTACATAATTTAGGACCGTAAAAGGAGAATATCCTGGGTCCGGGATAACAGGAAAATACCAAATAAACTACATCATTATATGTATTTTAAAGTTACTTCACAGAAAACGAGAGATATTTTAAGGTAACTATTATAGATCATATAATAAACAGAGAGAGGCGAACTCTAATTAATTTTACATCTCCAGGTTACACTTTAACCAGTGGTTCTCAATCATTTTTTGCTGCGACCCTAAATTGGCAACCAACAGGACCTCCGACCCTCGGGTTTATGATAAAATTTAAATATGTATAAATTAATTAAATAGTGAATATTGACCCTTCGCGACCCTACTTTAGGACCCCGCGACCTGATTTGGGTCGCGAACCGAGGTTGAGAACCACTGCTTTAACCCTTTAACGACTGGCTGTTTTGTAAGGTTTAGTTATTAATATGTGTACTTGAAGCGTTATTAATTTGTACCGTCGTCCATAATTGATTAATAGAGGTTAGGGTAGGATAAGAGCGGAGAGGACAAGTTTGTTTAGGTTAGGTTTCGTCAAGTTAACCTTTTAAGCGTCACTTTTATACACTTAAGATAACACTTAAGAAGTTAAGTAGATCTTACAAAATTACTGAGGCTCCGCCTACAACATAAAAAAATAGCTGCAACCACGCTTTGGCTTAACTACCAATCTTTATACTAATCTATCATACCAAATTGCTCTATGCTAAACAAAATGATTACCCATACAAATGAAAGAAGATGGTTTCCCTTTTCCGCGAGTGGGTTCAATAAAGACACCCTAATCCCCCATTGAAGCAAACTACCTTCTTTAAAGGAACCTTTCTCCTTTATTTTAATATTAAATTTTAATTTAAAAACGTATAAATTATATTCTCTAAACCAACGTAATTCCCAAATTTTAATTTAATTTCAAATAGATGTGAACAGGACAATACTGTTTCGGAGTATACGATAATCAATTCCAACTGACATTTTTGTCTTGAAAGGTTTTCATTCTCTTTCAAAACTGGCACTTCATATTGACGAATCGTTGCTATGAACATATAAACACATCTCGCATGAAACGGACGATTAAATCTGCTTTCAGAGTTATAACAAAGAAGGAATCTTAAATAAATAAATAAATTTCCCCTCTTTAAAGCAGTGTCATCGTTCTTCGAAATGAGGCTGTTTGTACCTAGTTTTCTGTGTGGGTGTATTTTCTCAGCTTACGCTGTTAACTCTCTTTTCCAACTCATAAATTTCACACTTGATATTTTTCAAAAAAAAATATTTTAAAAGAATTTTAATATGTTATGTAATAACAACTTTCCCGTCCAGAGGAGTTTTTTAGTGCAGGAGGGTTACTATACGAAAAATATTGCCTGACAGAAAAGCGTTGTGTGCTCCCTCGAGTGTCGAAATATACAGTAGGTTGTATTAACTTTTACCTTGTCGTAATTTGGTGGTTGCCACCTCTCTCCCTGCCTTCTTTTCCAGAGGTGCTAGGTTCAAATCCTGGTGGAGGTAATTTTGCATTATGCCAAATCATACGTGTTCATGCTTGATAGTCTTAAGGGGGGGGGGACAAAGGGGAATGTGGTGATAAGGAAATCTAGCCTCGCACGTCATCTGTAACGCCTTGTGTTGATTACCATTTATTTCAGTTTCAAAGCACTCTTTACAGTGATTGGATGTTGTTTCACAAAGCTTAAATTTGCTTAAATTAACATACTTTTTTATGCTCTACTATAGTTTAGTGTGTGAAATTTTAACTGTACCTTGCTACTTTTCAGATTTGTAGTTATTTTCTTTGTTCTTGTTCTAATTGATAATATGGGCCGATTGTGTGATATTACGCCACATAAAAAGGCCTGGATTAGTGGTTTATTGAGTGCCGATACTTTTTCACAAAGAGAGAGAGCGCGTAAACTGAATGCGTCTCAATCAAGTGTCTGAAGAATCTCGTTAGTTTAGTCAGTTTCGTCAGTGAGTCTAATAATTTGGATAGGATATATATATAATATATTATAATATATATATATATAACATATATGTGTGTGTGTGTGTGTGTGTGTGTGTGTGTGTGTGTGTGTGTATATATATAACAATGGCGTAGCCAGAAAAAAAATTCGGTGGGGGCTGAACTTTTTTCAACTGATGTTTATTTGGTCAAGATACATGGATTAATTAATCTTCTGAATATCCATCGAACTGTTCAGTTAGGCCCCGAGAACGTTATTGATGAAGTGACTCGAAAACAAAGAAACTTTTATTAAGATGTTCAGCAAATATATATTGAAGGTCAATTTGTTTGAAGATTTGGTCAGTTAGGCACACCTCACTTGGTCCTCCTTAATCTAAGCGTCATGATTTTTTGTAGGTGTTCTGGAACCCTTAACTTTTTTCTCCGACTTCAACATTTCGGGAGGAGCTTTAGCCTCCTCAGCCCTCCCCTTACCTATGCCCCTATATATATATATATATATATATATATATATATATATATATATATATTATATATATCTATCAAGGCTGTGGTCAACTACAAACAAGTACAAAATGGTAATTTTGGAATTGTCAAATACAAATACACACTTACAAATACAAATTGTTCAAGTACAAATACAAGTTTCAAATTAGCTAGTTGTGACTTCTTCAATTAATTATATATTTCTTCCCATTTTGAAACTGTCTAAGTTAAAAATAAACAAAAGTGGGCATTACTATAAGCTATTTCGTTAACAATTAAAAAAAACAATTCGTTAATGGTTACACTTTACAAACATCAACTCTTCAAACCGCTCATCAGTTAGGGTGCACCTCTCGGGGCCCAAAATCTTCCCTGCACTAAACAGTCGCTCTTCATGAATTTAAGCAAATACGGCAAATACAACGATCAAATACAAATACACATCCTTCGAGATTCTCAAATACAAATACGGAAAATGACTGTATTTTCAATACAAATACGTAGTTGATCCCAGCCCTGATATATATATATATATATAATATATAATATATATATATATATATATATATATATATATATATACAGGGTGTCCATAAATGATTACCCTGATTAAAGCATGCCTTAACTTTTAAATAAACACTCGTATTCAAACACAGTTTTAATCATAAGTAGATAAACATACAAAGTTTGATACATAGTTAATGAACTTAATAAGCTTCCACATGTGCACCCTAGTGGCACGTAAAATGTCTGTTTCCACAACTGTGTACCTGGATATGCTCACCAATTACGCCATCCCCCAGCTGCAGGACAGGCAGCCAACTGTCATCTTCCAACAAGATGAGGCACCCCCTCATTGGGCGCATGTTGTTCGTGAAACTCTCGACGCATTATTTCCAAATCGATGGAATGGCAAGGACGGGCCATTCCCATGGCCCCCCAAGATCACCAGACATTACCCCGCTGGATTTCTTTCTCTGGGGTCATGTTAAAGATTTGGTTTATGCAACAGTTGTTCCAGATATCAGGACATTGCGAGAACGCATTACGGATGCAATTGCAACAGTTAACCCACAAATGTTGGAAAATGTGTGGCGTGAGTGTGAATACGTTTAGACATTTTACGTGCCAATAGGGGTGCACATGTGGAAGCTTATTAAGTTCATTAACTATGTATCAAAACTTTGTATGTTTAATTGTTTATCTACTTATGATTAAAACTGTTTGAATACGAGTGTTTATTTAAAAGTTATAGCATGCTTTAATCAGGGTAATCATTTATGGACACCATATATATATACCTTTGGTGTTAAAAATGTATAAATTTCTAAATTTTTTTCATAATTTTATTTTCATAATTTTTTCATAGTTTTTCATAGTTTTATTTTAGAATGGCAAAGAGACTCTCCAAAAGTTAACGTGTGGCTTGGAATGACCAAATCCAAAATTTATGGCCCATTCTTCTTTGCGGAGGCAACTGTAACAGGTACCGTCTACCTTGATATGCTTCAGCAGTTTCTCGAACCACAGCTTCTTGATGATGGCATTCTTGATAATGTTGTGTTTCAACAAGATGGAGCACCATGTCATTATGCTCTAATTGTTCGAGAATACCTCAACAGACGCCTTCCGAATCGGTGGATTGGACGTGGAGGACCTCGACCTTGGCCTCCGCGTTCTCCGGATTTGACACCCCTGGATTTCTTTGCATGGGGTTTCATAAAAACAAAGGTTTATCGCCAAAAGATCAATAGTTTAGCTGAACTTAAAGAACGCATCCAGTTGGCAGTGCGGGAGATAACACCTGAAATGCTTCAAAATGTGTTTCGCAGCGCTGAGGATAGATTTGAAATTTGCAGAGATACAGACGGTGCACATGTTGAAACTTCTCAATAAAGTTTTGACTTATGATTTATAAATCTATTTGTTTTTGTATCATAATTTAGTAATAAACACAAAATTATGTCAGTTTTTATTAAATTTGTCCGATTTCATTGAAATAGATAGTTAGTTCTGGGACACTCTGTATATATATATATATATATATATATATGTATATATATATATATATATAAAGGTAAAAACCCAATATTTAACATAGCAGTCATAGTTATCTTTTAGTGCCTATATTATGGAATTTATATGTCCATCATCTGTACTTCGGAGTATAAAAGTAATTAACATAATTTTAAATATTATGAATACGCTGGAAATTATTTAATGTTATAATAAATATGATAATAAAAACCCACTCTAATAGACAGAGTTTATTTCCACAAAAGTTTCGATGCCCACTGGCATCCTCTTCGGGTGGATACAGAAAAACGAATGAACCAAAAACAAGAGGGAAAACAGTCCAGGGACCATTAAGAAATTTGCACCTACTGTAGGTTAGATCCCGTTCTCCCGTTACTCCCAGACTTCAAAGTAAAAAAAACAAGCCAATTGCTCTTAAAATTGTTGCATATGGTATACAAAAAATTCAAATTCAAAAAATGTTTATTGGATCCATTATTATGGAGAAATAAAAAAAAGCTACACATGCTGGCATAAGAATAGCACACAAACAAAATTAGTAAAAAGGATTGAAGAACTGAAGAATTTCATTCAAAACATCTCCACTTCAGGTTTGGAAAAATAATGCTGTTTCATTTTTGATACATCATCAAAATCAGGACGTAAATTCGTAATATTCTAAAATTTAGAATAACGCCACATTTATGTAACAAAATAAAATAAAAATATATGAAAAAAATATCAGCACAAAGTGTCAAGCACTAAAAGCACCTCTTCGTTTCATGATACCATACACACGACTGAGGCTCTGAGGGAAGTCTCTCTCATACCGCACGCATTACCCCCAAAATTTTTAAATTTACCCCATTTGGGGTAATTTACCCCTGTTCCCCGACCTCTGCTCTAATGAGATTCTTGGTCAAAAAATCCCTTACGGTGTCGGGTGAACGGGTTCTAACCTAAGTGTGAATTTCTTAAAGGTCTCTGGATTGTTTCCTTACTCGCTTTTGGTTCATTCGTTTTTTCGATAAAATGTAAATGGAATAATAAATGTAAATGTAATAATGGAAGTAATAAATGTGGAAATAAATGTAACCAATATAATAATAAAGGTAATAAAATAAATGTAATAATAAGTGTAAAGGTAATAATAATAAATGTTAAAAAACGTAAATGCAATAATGAACGCAGGAATTATGTCAAAATAATAGAATCTGTATGTATAGAACAAGTAGATAGTTTCAAATTTGTGCAAATGTACTTATAAGCGGGTCCCTTCAATAAAAATGCCCTTCCGATGTCGGGAGAACGGGATCTAACCTACAGTAGGTGCAAATTTCTTAATGGTCCCTGGACTGTTTTCCCTCTTGTTTTTGGTTCATTCGTTTTTCTGTATCCACCCGAAGAGGATGCCAGTGGGCATCGAAACTGTTGTGGAAATAAACTCTGTCTATTAGAGTGGGTTTTTATTATCATATTTTGACCTTCACGTAGAAAAGTGAAGTTTTTTGCATTTATTATAATAAATAATTTCTCCAATTAAAAAAATATGGAATAAAAATAAAGTTGTTAGTTATTTATCAGAGATGTCACTTCACAATCAGTAGATTAAAAGCCAATACGTAATCATAATTACATACTAAAAATAACCCTTCATTGGATGATTGATTACTCATCAGCTTTTAATCTGTCGATTGTAAAGTGACGCTTCTTCCAAATAACCTCCTACATTTTCATTTCATATTTTTTGGTTGAAGAATTTTTTTATGAAGTTGTTTAACCTTCTTCACCACATGTAAGGTCATATGGTGGAGGGGACCTACAGCTTTGCGTGGAATCCGAACCACTGGTCTACATCATCTGGACGCGGAGGACGATCTCCCATCCAACTTCTCTCTGGACTCAATGTCGCTTAACTTCGCTGATCGACAAGAAGCGGTGTTACGACACTGGCCACGAAGTACCCCAGTTGAAGGAATTGTTTATTATAGACTTGAATAACTTCATGAAATGCATATTAAAAACTGTTAATAAGTTTTTACATATACTGTGTATATATTATTGTGTGTGCGCGCGCGCGCGCGCATTGTGCCCAAGTTATAGGCACCAACTGTATAGGCTACTAATTAAGCAGGTTGTCGAGATAATTAAATAGTTAATCAATATTTGGGGTCGTCAGTGATTTATCAGTCAACAAAAGGAAAAAGGAGTGCACAACGTTTTCCTTTAATTAACAAACTTAATATTGCAATGATTAATACAGTACGGTACATACAACACGAAATGTAATGGTTATAAATCAGTTACAAATGGTTTGTTATGAATTAAATATCTGTAAAAATAACAATATGAGGTACAACACCAGATTATAAATTACATTAAGCTGTACAATTACAATAATGATTGTTAACTCAATAAATGACACGCAATAAGAGTCCTATGCGCAGCCATAAAGAAAACGGAATGTTTACACACGCGTTGAATCTTTATAACAGTATTCTTGACTGAGGCAGATGTAAGCCGAGAGAGAGTACAATCACTGAGTTAAAGTATGCGAAGGACGTATGAGGGCCTATACGCAAGAGATGCTTCCTGCCGCACGATTGATGGAAGACTAACTTAAAACTTTAACTGTTAAGTCTCGAGGAACATGAGACTTGGTCGATTCTGTTATTTATGGTTGTTTCAACTTGTTCCTCAGGTTTGGTTGCTTCAAAATTCCTTGGTGGTGGTGGTGGTGATTGATTTTTAATGGTCGCCCCTCTAGGTTAATTTTCTTGAAGCCTGCTTGTAATATCGTGGAAACGTTTTCATAAGGTTGGTCAGTGTGTTCAGCCTTGGTGAAAAATGTTCCTTGACGCAAAAAGCGTCTCGTCGTAACTTAACACTGGTACCTAGAAAACCTCTTTTCAGTACAGTTTTCTGCCGCTAACGAGAATATATGGTGTTTACAACAGACTGTGACGAACTAACTTCAGGCATGTGGACCTCACTAATAATATTGTACCGGCAGGAAAACCCTTCGTAAGGATGACCTTTTCTAAGGCCATTCGATACGCACTTGAAAAGTGATACATCTTTACAGCCAACTCGAGATGGCACCCATAGCTTTCACACACCCGCAGAGAAACTTACAGGGAGAAGAACGAGCACAACGAGCACAAAAAAGCAAGAAGGCTTGAAAGTGTTAATAATAATAATAATGTTTGGGGTTGTTTAACCTCCGTCGTAATGGCAAAGGTCATGTGACGGAGGGGACTTACATCTTTCGTACAGTTCTGCGCAGGAACCCAATTCGGCGGAGGAGATACTGCTGTCCTGGAGCCCGTGTTGACGACATCACGGACTCCATACACGAGTTTGGTAAAGATGCTGATGATAGTGCGATATTTATGGTGTATGTTGGGACTAACGATGTTAAGAGTTCCAGGTTAGAGGAGCTAATAGAGAAATACAAACGGCGGATGCGTACTCCAAAGGATAGGACTAATAAATTAATTTTTTCAGGAACTCTCCCTAGAATAGCAGGATCCGACAACTTTTCCAGCATAGCTACTACCTACATGAATAATATTCTTAAGTCCCTTTGCCAACAGAAGAATAATGAATTCGTCGATTTGTGGAGTCATTTTTCTAATAAAAAGGATTTATTTTTGCATGATGGTCTTCGCCTGAATGGCGTGGGAGCAGCTCGTCTTGGTAGGCTATTTTATTGTTCTATGATGGCTTTTCATGACAAAAATAAAAATTCATCATATAAATGCGACGTTTGTTGAAATTAAAAGATGAATCACGGAAGAAATTAATTGCAGGTTTAGTATATAGGCCTACCTCTCAGACTGTCGATAGTGATAATAGACTTCAGGAACTAATTTTTGATGTGAGTAACGAACATGTGATAATTATGGGATATCTTAATTTACCTTGCAGGGATTGGGGTGGTTCTTTACAGTCTAATTCTGGTCGTCGATTGTACGAGGGTTTGCTCAAAAGTTCATTTTTTCAAATGGTCAAGGAACCGACTAGAGAAGGTAATATTCTTGATTTAGTTTTATGTACAGACCTAGACTTAATTGATAATATCTCTGTAGGAGACTACTTCTCCACCAGTGATCACAGGCAAATAACATTTGAAATTAAAATTAATGTTCATAATTGGGAGAGTTTGGAATACATTTTGGATTTTAAAAGAATTAAATTTCGTGACATGAAACTGCAACTTTCGACCGATAATTGGGATAAGGCTCTATCGCGCGATGATATTAATGGCACATGGATTTATTTTTTTAATTATTATAAATGTTTATAATAGAGTAATATTCCATTACGTAAAAAGAGACTGGCGAAGTCTGTTAAACCGAAATGGTGGAATGTTGACATTGAAAGTAGCTTAACGTTATAAAGGAACGCGTATTTCAAATTTAAAAAAACAAATAATTTGCTTACAAGCTATTGAGATGAAACAAACACTTATTACAAGAAGTAAGCGCAACTATGAGCTGTATATAGTAGTGGTGCACCGATTAATCGGTATCGGCACCTGGCATGCCGATTAATCGGCATTTTGCCGATATTAGGAAAATACCTGGCATGGCCGATTAATCGGCATGCCAGGTGCCGATACCGATTAATCGGTGCACCACTAGTATATAGTGAACCAAATTAAATCGAATCCGGAGGAATTCTGTAATTATGTTAGGAATAACAAAATAGGCATAAATTTGGCAAATGACCTTAAACTTGAATATAGATAAATGTAAAACGTTGCATATCGATAGAAACAATGTTGAAGAAAAGTATTTATGCTCGACAAGACACTAATGAGTGTTACGGAAGAGAGAAATTTAGGTATTATTGTTGCCGACACTCTTAAACCGAGTAAACAATGTATCGAAGCGGTTAGAAAAGCAAATAGAATCTTGGGATTTATTGGTAGCTCATTTGAATTTAAATCGGAAAAAACAGTACTGACATTATATTATTTCTTAGTACGTCCCAACCTGGAATACTGCGTTCAGTTCTGGTTCCCATATTTACGACAGAAAATACTATATTTTGAAACTAATTATACGCTGCCCGTTTAGAAATGTTAAATTTATTCTCACTTGTATGAAGTCGTATTCGAGGAGATTTAATCCAGGTGTTAAAATGATTAAAGGTTTCGATAATGTCTCGATGTCGAAAAATATTTCCCCTTCAGAAATGCGGATCGAACTCGCGGTAATGGTTCCAAATTAATGAGTAAACATTTTAATTCTAACAAAACTAAACCTTTTCTCTTTAATCGTACAGTTAATATGTGAAATGGATTGCCAGCCAGCATAGTTCAAAGTAATTCGGTTGAATCCTTCAAAAAGAAACTAGGTGTTTATCTTGCTTTAAACAACAGAGTTAGAAGCATTTGTTAGCGAGTAGAAGTATTGTCGAATTTTTCACTCTGATTCTCTCCTTTTTACTTTAAAATTTTTACTTTATCTTTAAATTTCTTTCCTTCTTTTCAACCTCTCTTCTTTGCTTTGCTTTTAAACTTTCACACCTTCCTTCTTAGACACAGCTTCGTAGGGACCAGCCGGTCTGTTGCTCTTTGGTGTCCTTTGTATTCCTTTGTGTGTATATTAATATGAAATACTCTGAAACTCAAACAAAACTCAAACGTTGTTGAATATCCTAATAAGGTTTTCCAGTTTATAATAGGACAAAGCTGAAGGCATTAACGCAGGCTTGCCTTTTGCGTACATCAAAACACACACACACACACATTGAATGTAAACTTAACTGGCAGTCCAATTTACAACGCTATAAACTTAATTTAATGGACTTAAAAATCAGGCTTTGACTATTAGAATTTAATTAGTGAAATAAGAAAAGAAAATCAGAATTATCGCCTAATAAAAGCTATAAAATATTAAGTGCAAACTTTACCTTAACTACGAGCATTTATATGACATCCAGTAAGTTAATTTTCCCTCTTCATTCGCCATTAATGAATGATAACAATACTATCTAATATTAGAAGAAGAAGCAGCACCAAACCAATAAATAATGATATACATTATCAAAAACTATAAATAATGATATGCATTATCTGAATTGTGAAAATGGTGTATCGAAACTCTTCCATTAAGTAACAATAGAAGTTGACAACAGACTTTAATGGAGTCACATTTACCAGAATGAATGTGTCTGGCTACTCCTTTTCTTATCTTTGATATCACAAGCATCCGAATTTGAATTTCAGCTTTCAATTCAGGTTGTAACAACTACATTTGCAGTTATTATTATTGAGTCTTATTTGTACTTCCCGAATTTTCATATATATATATATATATATATATATATATATATATATATATAATTTATATATATATATATATACTACCGCTCAAAAGTTTGGAAGCGCCTGTAGGTTTTTCGTTCATGTTTCACTATCCTGTACGAAATCAATCTATGAATTTGTATTATATTTAGAACACTTCTTATTTTAATATGTTGAGGTACATTTTTGCTTTTCTTTCGGAGTAAATATGAAAAATGGCCCTTAGAAGATATTTAAATGTTGCTAAAATGGACATGATATTAGTGGGCCCCAGGAAAGAAAATCAGATATTCATTTGGGTGCCTTGAGCCAGAAAAGCTTGGGAGCCACTGGTTTTAGGCGTCTATAACTTACCCTACTGACATCTTTTTGTCTCAGGAAACAGGATATGCTGATATAAGTTGAAAATTAAACAGAGTGAAAGATAGCTGTCCGATTTTGGTCCTCCATACTGTCTTCTTCGTGTATCAATGATATACAGTGCCTTTTCATACCTCAATATCACTTTCCCTATATGGGCTACGATGAACGTGTGACTCAGTGAAAACCCCTGCTTATAACCGCCAGTTTGAAATGAGGATGGTTCCCCCTCCCTAATATACCACTGTGGTGGTGGTAGTGATTCTGTTCTGCTCTCGGGCGAGTCCCCCTTTAATCCTTTCACGTCGAATGGACGCATGTGGAAGATAACTGAGAGAATAGTTAATTAAGGAATTCACTAACCTAATCCTGTTTCCAGTCCCTCTCCCTCAGTTATCTCGTCACATTGCTCCGACAGTGTTATATATATATATAATATAATAATATATATATATATATAATATATATATATATATATACGTGTACAGGGTGGGCCGTAAGTTTCCATACATAGGAAAAATTAAACGTTTGTTTTTATGTTTCAGATACCCTAAGAATATGCGTTTGACGTAAGATCTTGTTTACTGATGAAGCAAATTTTTACGTCAATGGAGAGGTTAATCGGCAAAACATACGTTATTGGAGTAATGCTAACCCTAACTGGCTGAGTCCGACGAAGATGCAAGGTGCCGGTAAAGTGATGGTGTGGGCCGGGATATGGGGTGACAGAATTATTGGACCAATTTTTGTCAGTGGAAATCTTAATGCCGAAAGGTATCTTAACATGTTGCAAGAAGAGATTTTCCCATCCCTGCTAAACGAGGAAGGTAACTTCCCAGTTTACTTCCAGCAAGATAGAGCTCCACCTCATTATGGTCTTCACGTGCGTCGGTATTTGGATCAGCAGTTTCCGGATGCTTGGATTGGTCGGCGTGGTCCTGTGGAGTGGCCTCCCAGATCCCCAGATCTCACCCCCCTTGATTTCTATCTTTGGGGGCACTTGAAGGCCATGGTGTATCAGGAAAAGATACGAGACATAAATCATCTAAAGGAACGTATCACCAACGCCATTACAAGCATAACGTCAACTGTGCTAATGCGTGTTCATCAACAGTGGGGAACACGTATTGAAATGTGTTTTCAAAACAATGGCAACCATGTAGAGCATATTATATAAATAAATGGTTGTCCATAAAAAAATGTTTATTTTTCCTATGTATGGAAACTTACGGCCCACCCTGTATATATATATATGAAAATGAAAAGGTTTATTGGCAAACTATAGTCCATATGACAAATATTATTAATACAATGACAGTTCACATACTAAGGATAGAAATATATACAGTTGGTTAGAAATAATATATATATATATATTTATTTTTATTTATTTTTTTTTTATTTATCATGTGCTTCAAATTAAAAAAGCTAGACAATGATACTTTATTTTTTAATCAATATATAAACTCCATTATAAGCACTTTATTTGTTCCAAACATTTAAAAATATTAAAAAAAAGCTCTTAAAATGCAAGTCATATTCGCCTTTTTGTATGAATTACAAGCCATGAAGAATCGTTTGGGCAGTACTACTGCTACTGGCACCACCGATAATAATAATAATAATTCATTAATTATAGCATTCATAAATATTGTCCTCCAGTTTCATTATAAATTTCCCTCAATATGCATTGATGATTATTTTTTCATTCTTGTTAATATGTAGACACCATTGACTTACCTTTTTTTTTACATTCTCTTTGCTTCTTTTCATTCTACAATATTCATGATCATTAAAACAAAAAACAAAGATGATTATTTCACATAAGTCCTGTTCTGTGCGTTAGAAAGCACTTGGCTTCCCAACTGCCAGAACGAAGTCCTCGTACCATATCTGTGGCAGCTTTGCATGAAACTTGAACTGGCATTATAGATGGTTACCATGCCATGATACAAAATCTTAATACTAAGACGCGTTCTAGCCTACATTAGGTCCGAGAAAAGCTATCAGATAGTCAGTAACTTTTTTTTTTCCTTATTTTGCCCATTCTACCTACATCTTCAAAGCATGCTACTCCCATAATAAACTTCCGTTACTGAGTTGCCCACTGTATTCTGTAGATAATGTCTTGTCCTTCGACCGTTTCAAGTTGTCCCCAATTACTTTACCGTTGTTACACACGTAAATCTGAGAAAAAATTACTTTAATCGGGTTATTATGATTACAGATTTGGTAGCGACAGCCAGCTTATTCTTAAGCCTAGCTGGATCAGGACTATCAGCATACGTGGAAAAGTAACGCGCGATAGTTACGTTCTTGAAAATGGTCGTTTAAAGAAAAAACACGTAAATCAAACATAATTTTCCCATAGGGAATAATGTAAAAAGTGAAGGTTAGGGATTTTTGTTATCAATAAGACACGGTACCCAATATTATACCAGTGAAAAACTACACTATACTGCTAAATCTAATACACGTACAATAAATTCTAGTAAGTAAAAGAAGAAAATGACAAAGTTAATTCCAACATTTACCATTGACTGCTGCTCCTGAATTGCTTGCTGGTGCTGGTGGAGAGGGAGGAGGGGAGTAGAGGAGTTATTGAGTGGACTGGGCTTTTACACCGCTTGATGTTAATGGCTCGTCGTCCTTACGAGTCTCCTTTTTCTTGAAAAAGAAATCCAATGTCTTCTGCGAGACCTTCATCGTCTTCTCACAATGGATTTCTTTATAGCAATTGATGTCAGCCAGGACATTTCGAGCCACCTTTGAGCTGCGTTCCGTGTTCGGGTCGTCTTCATCAAAAATAGCGAGGGCAAGTTCGATGTAGTGAAATGCTTCAGCCAACCTCTTGCTAGTGAGAGAACGCACTTTCTCGACATTACCATCTGCTGCTACCACCACCTCCTGGTGTTCCTTCTCCAGCTGAACAAGATCTTCGTTCGAGTATTCGACGAATTCGGTCGCATGACGGATCGCGTTATTCCAATCACCGGCCGGCGTAAATTAAAAAAAGGTATAAATGGACCGCGCGCGTTATTCTAAAAACGCGTAAACCAAACTCGCGTAAAACGCGAGGTAGCTGTATTTCAACCGATCTCATACGAGAGTAGGTGCTGGGTTTATAAGATGTTAGCCACGGCCTTGTTTCGGCTTTGGGCCTACCTTTCCACACACCATTTTTATTTATATTACTAAGATAACCAGAATTTACAATACCCACTGGGACGATACAACTACACTATAGGTTAACTGAACTTAACTCCTTGAGGACGGCGTGGATAGTCCCCACACAATGTTTGTTTAGAAAATGTCATAGATCCACTTGTGGACATTACTTGAACTACATTAAGTCACAATCACAGTCGGGTATGAAACACGTCGTAAAAAGAATATTATTATATACTTAAATCATAGATATGAAACAAATAAGTTATAAAAAACTATAAAAGTATATGAATTGACTTAGATCGAACTTACGACTTACTTACTCTCTGCTTTTACTATCTTTAACGTGACTCATTTCGTCTCGTCCTCTCTCTCTCTCTCTCTCTCTCTCTCTCTCTCTCTCTCTCTCTCTCTCTCTCTCTCTCTCTCTCTCTCTCTCTCTCTCTCTCTCTCTGGTTCACTTTAAAAGAAATTTAGAATACATCCTATTTAAGGAATTCCACAGTTATAACTGTTTGATATTATTTAACTAACTTACGTGAACTAGTTGACATATTAAACTATTTTTATATTTATTTCAGGCACTATTTGAACACTAAATTGTTTACAAATACAGAATTTGACGAAATAGATGCGTGGCATCACGTGACATATTCTCTCACACCCCATTGGTTGAACAAAACAACGTCACACGTTCCAGTGAGATCATGCTGAGATCTGTTCGGATGATTTCGTGCAGGCAGTCACGTATCCTCTTTTGGGATTTACCTGAGACCTAGTCGGAATTTATATCATGCCTAATTTATGTTTTTCATATAGTCAAACTTTTATTATATTTTATATTATTAATAAACTACTCATTTTTTGCAAACCCAACACGTTTTCCGACTAACTTAAATTTTTATTCAATGTTGAAGAATAATTTGGAAATGATTTTGAAGCGACCAGCAAATGAATTTGACCTTCACTGAGTCTTACAAACTTTGCTGCAAAATATCCTCCTCCGGAATCTTAATTCCTCACTTGCTGCGTCCTTTTTTATCCTCCATTGACTCTCAAAAACCAATCATGTTCTGCCGAAAGGTCACGACTTTTGATAAATATTTTGACTTGATTTTTACAAATTTGTTTTCTCATGAAATTTTGTGTGTGTGTGTGTGTGTGTAGGCAACTGGGCACAAGTGAGGTTGTGTGTGTGTGTGTGTGTAGGCAACTGGGCACAAGTGAGGTTGTGTGTGTGATCATTCACAGATGTAGTGGGGTAATTTTTTGTGAGGTAATACTTTTGGTACCTGAGAACATTAAAAAATTTATATAAAAAATTTAGAAGCATTTTAGCCGTAGGTTAAGTTACTTAAGGTTTCGTTAGGTTAGGTTAGGTTAGGTTAGGTTAGGTTAGATCAGATCAGATCAGATCAGATCAGATCAGATCAGCTAGCACCTTACTATTTAATGACTTATCAGAAACCAACCTTCGAGTTCTCAGTTGCAACCAAAGTTCTTATCATGCCCTTCTCTGTTCAGTGGCACTGAGGTTAGGTTAGGTTAGGTTAGGTTAGGTTAGGTTAGGTTAGGTTAGGTTAGGTTAAATTGGAGTTGGTTAATTAAATTTTAGATATATAGATTTAACCCTTTACTGCCCAAATATTTTGTAGGGTTAAGTTATGAATGCGTGTATTTGAAAGGTTACAAATTTGTCCTTTTGGGCAGTAAAGGGTTAAAAGTCGATACCTCGCATATACAGAGCTGCGTACATGTGTGTTCTTGTCTTTCCTATTGAATCGCAACAATCTTGAGAGTACACACAGAACCCATCGCGACAAGAACGTGCGTATCACGACATTAGCAGTGTCGCGGTAGTTTCTTTATAAATGCTATCTTTTATTATGAGAGTTTTCATTCAGGATAGGTTAAATTAGGTTAGGTAAGGTTAGGTAAGGTTTGGTTGAATTTATCAAGGTTTTTTAGTGACTAAATGTCGCAACACAGTGTTGAAAATGTGTAAAAATGTCGCGGTTTTGTAAGGTAGCCAAACGTGTGTGTGTGTGTGTAAAAACACGGCACCAATCCACAAGAGTTGTACAATATAATCTCTTAGTTTTTCTTTACTGGTTTTAATAAAAGGAATATTTGCTTTTGTGTGAATTCAGATTTGAAGTAAACTTTGATGACGAAATTTCTGTTTTCATAAAATTTTTCGTCTGATTAATAAAAAAATATTATCACCCTAAAAATGAAATTTCCCAATCTTCAAATCTTGTCAAACTGGATAAAAATTTCAATAGAAAGAAGACATTTTTTTTTTTATTATGGAAACGCGAACAGTTTGGATATTGAGGTATGGAAAAAAAAAAAGTATTTCGATATTTTAACAAAATCTGTTTTTCTTTTTTTTTCTTTACAACACTTTAAAGGTCTTTTGTATTTTTTGTGATCCAAACTTAGTTTCTTCTATCTCGTATAAAAACTAATGTTTTCAATCTATCTTTTTAGAAAATATTAAATTTTCAAACTACGGCTTACTTTGAAGTTGATGTACCTACACGTGAATTTAATTATAGCTACAGAACGAACCCAAGTTACTAATTTAATTACAGTTTAAGGGAACTCGGATTGTGAATTAATTCAAATTTTATAAATTTTAAAATAAAAGCGAAGAAATATGTCCCTAACTTTTCTAACCCTGTGGTAGCTCGTCATATTAATTATTTCGCAAACGAGGTTGATATTGGGCGAGGACGAGCCGTCTGTGCTTTCCCTCCGAGCAAAAACTCCTTGTAAGTATTTATAGAATTACTTGTCCGTTAGAGAAACAAGTTACTCGTCTTGTGTTCATATATTTTATAAATGATGGCTCAGGTAGTTGACAGGAACGTCGCTACGTCACTCCAAAAGCGAACTTGTTTCGCGAATTTAGTTCGACAAAATGTTAATAAATTTTCTAGTGATGCACCGATGAAAAATTTTTGCCGATGCCGATGCCGATGCCGATGCCGATTATCTAATAAATGAAATTTAGGGAAAAGATTTGTTCTATATTAATAATAGCATAAGTATTTTCTTTCGCTTTTTGCCTTACTGAGTAACTTATGGGTTTAAATTTATTTTTAATTTATTTTTCTGACGACAGTTTTATTTTTTTTAAATACAGTTATAGTTTTAAAGAGGCCCTATAATGTACAGTCGACCCTCGATTTATGTCGTCACCGTCTTAAGTAATTTCGAGTTATGAGAAGCCCCCATTGACTGTAATTGATTCGTCTTACGTAATTATCGTGTTGCGTAATAGTTGCGTAATCGCAAAAGCAGTGCGTGACCACTCACTGGCAGGACGCCGGGTATGCAGTGCGTGACCACTCACTGGCAGGACGCCGGGTATTTCTCGTTATTTCATCGTTATTTTTACTGTACATTATATAAAGTGATACTGAATGAAGTGATTAATAATTTGGCAAATTATTAAGTCTAAATTAATGTCTAAAATTAATTTTTTATTATTAATTTTTAATATGTATTTTCTTTACAGATGGTGTTTCTTAATAATAATTATTAATTACCATTATAATTCTGTTTATATACACTGTTTTTATCAAAAAATTTAATTATTTTATTATTTTCAATACTTTTTTGGGGTCCTGGAACGGATTACCCGATTTACATGTATTTTGGGGTTCGACTTACGTCATTTTCGAGTTAAGTAACTCATCTCGGAACGGATTAATTACGTAAGTCGAGGATCGACTGTATTTTCCTAGTGTCCACCTAGCTTAGTAAAAACTAAAAAAGGCTGGTAGTCATTGGAGTGGACAGTGGACACCCACATGGTGAACAAAAATTATCAAAGTCCAAGAGTAAACGAGAGTTTATTAATTCAGAAAGCATATATATATATATACACCAATTTTTTAGTATTTTTTAAATACAAATTTTACAACAATATTTATTACGATACTTAAAAAATATTCCAGAATATTTTCATTACAAAATATTAAACTCAATGAGCTCGGTAGTTGGCTTTACATAGGCTCTATTATATATCAGTAGCGGATACAGGTGGGGCCTAGGGTGGCTAGCCACTCCCCTTATAAGTACTGACTGTAAAAAATGTATACATATAATACGATTTTTATCATATCTATCGGTGGTGTTTTGTATGCATGTTTGTTATATTGTTAATAAAAAAATCAAATGTTATCAGTATAATGTAGATCATCAGCCACCCCTCCCCCTAAAAAAAAATCTGGATCCGCTACTGTGTATATATAATAAATCAGCACATTGAATAGTACTGGGCTCTTCCGAATAACAAACATGAAAATTAAATTATGTAAGCTAACCTAAGCTGCTACAAATGTTTGAAAACCCGCCTAAGTCTAGGCCTTGCTATATAACTACTAGCTTGTACCCATTTCATAACGAGTTCTACTTGTATTTTCTTGTCAAGACATTTAAGTTTACCATAAATAATAATATGGGTGATAGGTATCTAAGTGGAAAAATCCTTTGTCAGATTTAAGATCATGTTTACTCACTATACTCACCACTCAGTTTTACTAAGTGTGGGTGTCCCATTTTCTGTTTACCGTTTTCTTAGTTTCTCAGGGTGACTATAATTAAAATGCTCATTTCATGATTTAAATTTGAATTTAAAATGCAATAAGTTAGTAACCTAAGACATTATAGCTTAATAAAGTAATCATTGAAAATCTATTTATAAAATTTGGAATATTTAATATTAATCGGCAAAGAATCAGCAAAATTTTGCCGATGCCAATAAGCAAAATATATCTGCCGATGCCGATTAATCGGTGCATCACTAAAATTTTCTGCAACTAACAAATTCAACGAGCGAATGTCGCTCCAGATGAAATACGTCTGCAGATAAGATCAGGTCAGGTCAGGTTTACTCCCAACGCTCCACTTAAGTTCCTTTTCAAACAACTGAGGGAAACTCCACGGACTCCCAGAGAGATCTGCGGACTGTACGTTGGAAACCACGGTTCTGTAGGATATTATGAAAAAGATATAGTCCCATTTATTTATTAACTTACTAGAGTAATTTATTACGAATTTATTTATTACTTATTTATTATTAATTACAAAACTTAACCTGACCTAGCTTAACTGGTTGCAAATGAGCATCTAAACTGATGTTAATTAATAGGCCTAACCTCACTATCTCAACGTAGTGGTCATTCATGTGAATAGTCGGTTACATGGAGGGTCTCAGTTACATAATAAGGGTACACTGAATTTACTGATTTAGTTTCTTAAAACTGTACGATTTTAACACATTTTGAACAAGTTTCCAAAAATTATCTGATGACTGTTGTAAAGTCGAGTGAGAGTCTTATCTTGAAACTCGTTTTTCCAACTAATAGATATAGATAAGGAGCGAGGAGTTTCGCCACAGAACATTTTTGGACCAATCGTTCAATTTCGAAAATAAATTCTAAAATGCTTAAAAAAATATTGATTAATATTGCGTTTTGCCTTGGATAGTTTATCCTTTTTGGTGACAGGAAGAAAATTTGAAAAACAAAACCAAGTCATTACTAATTAGTAATTTTTTGTTTAAATATTTTGTTTCTAGGCGAACTTTTTTCTGTATGTAGTTATTTGTTTACAATACCTCAATGAGATATTCATAAAGAAAGGCATAGAATGGCCAGCGTCTGTTCCTCGGCGGATAGCACAATTTCCCTGTAAGCTAAGTCAAGACACTAAGGTCGGGAGTTCGACTACCTGATGTTACTGCCTAATAATAATAATAATAATAATAATCTAGGAGTTGATACAATGGACCGCATTCGTCTGGCCTGAGCAGACTGATTACTAGCTATTAAAGCATGAAATATATAATAGGCCTGAATGGTTGATACATTTACTCCAATTTATGTATTGGTAGAATTTTTTTTTAACCGGAATATATAAATTAATAATATCTAATTTTATATATCCCGAATTAATATATAAATTATACAATTTTTATATAAGATAAAGGTAAACCAAGACTACTTTAAATTACAGGTGGGAAAAAGTAATGCGTATTGGATCACATCAAAAGGATTTCCGCTCTGCGCTTTAATTATGCCAATGACCAAAATGATATATTACTTTTTCTTGAATTCCGAATTAATTTTGTATCTCATTTCGAATACATGTGACATGTAATTAAAATATGAATGTGCTTCTGACGAATTATTATATTATAGAATCTTACTTTTAAAATTATTGAACAGGGTGTCCCATAAATCCCCTTACCCCCTCTGAATCTTATATATATATACCGGGTGTCCGAGAATTATCTGTACAATTTTTGGCTGTTATTAAAAGTCAACCATGAAGTGTAGAAATTCCAGTGTTGTCCCATTTTACAGAGAATCTCATTAAGTTTTTCTGATAACAAGTTTTGACAAGTTTTTTCTTTTTTGTACGCGGGTGACAGACATTGATGATTTAAAAGCAAGAATCACAGCTGCTATTGAGCGAATTGATGTGGATATGCTGCAGCGTACATGGCAACATTTGGATTATCGATTGGATGTTTTGCGAATCACTGATGGTGCACATATCGAATGTTTGTAACAACGTTACTTTAATAAAAGAAACTTTTGAAAATACAGATTCTAAATAATCTTGTTTAAGAATTTTACGTGCGTTATCAAGAATTTCATTAAAAGATGAAATTGTACAGATAATTTTCGGACACACTGGAGTTTCTAAAAAACTTGTCAAAACTTGGTATCAGAAAAAACTTAATGAGATGCTCTGTAAAATGGGACAACACTGGAATTTCTACACTTCATGGTTGACTTTTAATAACAGCCAAAACTTGTACAGATAATTCTCGGACACCCTGTAAATATATATATATATATATGATACACACAGACCGTGCATGGAAAAAGGAACTCTTCTGGGATAATTAAATCCACTATAGTCCGAATAAGTAATGGTAAATGACAAATACCATAGTTTTTCTTTTTCATGATGCAAGGACGACGTGGGCAACGGGTCTCTCGCAGAGAGGTCCCATAAATATAGCTTCCCTCACCAGCTATCTGCAAAGCAGACAGGATCCAGCTTTGGGACATGGATCTAGGGTCCCAAAGCTGGATCCTGTCTGCTTTGCAGATAGCTGGTGAGGGAAGCTATATTTATGGGACCTCTCTGCGAGAGACCCATTGCCCACGTCGGGCTTGCATCATGAAAAAGAAAAACTATGGTATTTGTCATTTACCATTACTTATTCGGACTATAGTGGATTTAATTATCCCAGAAGAGTTCCTTGTTCCATGCACGGTCTGTGTGTATCATAAAAAACTCAGGGAACCATTCTGAGTTCATTCCCATATATATATATATATATATATATACAGGGTGGGCCGTAAGTTTCCATACATAGGAAAATTTAAACGTTTGTTTTTATGTTTCAGATACCCTAAGAATATGCGTTTGACGAAAGAGCAACGAATTGAAGCAAATTTTACGTCAATGGAGAGGTTAATCGGCAAAACATACGTTATTGGAGTAATGCTAACCCTAACTGGCTGAGTCCGACGAAGATGCAAGGTGCCGGTAAAGTGATGGTGTGGGCCGGGATATGGGGTGACAGAATTATTGGACCAATTTTTGTCAGTGGAAATCTTAATGCCGAAAGGTATCTTAACATGTTGCAAGAAGAGATTTTCCATCCCTGCTAAACGAGGAAGGTAACTTCCCAGTTTACTTCCAGCAAGATGGAGCTCCACCTCATTATGGTCTTCACGTGCGTCGGTATTTGGATCAGCAGCAGTTTCCGGATGCTTGGATTGGTCGGCGTGGTCCTGTGGAGTGGCCTCCCAGATCCCCAGATCTCACCCCCCTTGATTTCTATCTTTGGGGGCACTTGAAGGCCATGGTGTATCAGGAAAAGATACGAGACATAAATCATCTAAAGGAACGTATCACCAACGCCATTACAAGCATAACGTCAACTGTGCTAATGCGTGTTCATCAACAGTGGGGAACACGTATTGAAATGTGTTTTCAAAACAATGGCAACCATGTAGAGCATATTATATAAATAAAAATGGTTGTCCATAAAAAAATGTTTATTTTTCCTATGTATGGAAACTTACGGCCCACCCTGTATAATAGGGAGGTGAAGGGAAGGGAGTTAAGGGACACCCTGTATTATATGATGATGATATTTAGCTTAGAAAATTTATATTTTAATTTAAAAATTCTTGTTGAAAACACCCAAAGTGATTTTGAAATATTTACCTTGTATGACCTTCCTTATACACACTATATATATATTATAATATATATATATATATATATAATATATATATAATATATATATATACCACGTGTCCCCCCAAAATGTCCCTATTTTTAAATAAATGTTCTAAACTAAAAAAAAAAAAAAAAAAAATTTAGACAAAAGCAATAGGTTCGTAAAACACAGGAGTTTATTACTTTCAATTAAACAAGATGTTCAGTGTAATTGCCATTTTTTCTGACACAATATTCAACCTTACATAAATGTTTAACATAATATTTGGAAGTAGCTCAGTTTAGGTCTTCAGGTGTCTTTGGCTTGGTAGAATAGCTCCTGTCTTTTATGTAACCCCATAAAAACAAGTCGGGGTGTGTGTGTGTGTGTGAGGTCAGGTGAGTATGGGGGCCATTTCACTGGCTCATGAAAGTGGGTTAATCGCCCAGAAAAATGCTTCCTCAAAAAACTGCAAATTTAACAAGCAGTGTGTGGAGGTCCATCCTGCTGAAACTACTGTGAATCTGGGGTAATGCAGTTATTTCTTTTATGGGACAAACTAATTAGCTGGGGTAAGTAGAAATCTTGTAGCATCTGACGATATGAATTTTGCGTTCCCTTACTGTTTTTCCAGTTTCATTCTCAAAGTGGAGACCTACTACTCCATACCACCCAACAGCGACCCAAATGTGAATTTTGCCACACTACATGGAAAATCTATTAGAGCGCCAGCAAGACTTCCACAGTAACGAGTTTTGCTACATGGAGTTCAGCGGTGTATACGATCATATTAATTGTTTATCTTTATGAACACAGATATGTCAGTGAATGCACATTCATTTGTCCTTTAGATATATACAGTATGTCTGTGTTATACGTTGTTGGACTCGGTTGTTCCCCCTCCACCTTCCCCCTTTCCCCCAGTTGGGGGGACCTTGACTATCACTGCGGCGTTGCCATATGTACGGAGTCGCTCGTGAGGCGAGGAACATTACATACGTGGGCAACTGTACATAACACTCGTCAGTGAGTGGATGTATTTCAAACACTTGGGATCTTCTTCTAGCTTTGCTAACATCTATGTTGCGAATTCCATTCGTTTTTGTTTTTGAACATTCGTCAGTGGTGCTTGTGGATGAATTTTGTAAGAAAAAAGGTTCAATTTGGTACGAAGTATACGATACACAGATTTGGTGAAAAGTCTATTTTTGCTGACAAACGTCAAAATGACTTCTGTAGACTGCGCGCAATAATTTCATGATATTGTCTTTCTATCGGGTGGATCTCTGCATCCATATTCTCTACAAAAGTTCCTCCGCACCCGCGTCACAGAATTTGTCGCATGAAATCATTCAACGAATTTGATTTTCTGTTCCAGCTCACTTTACAGTACATTGAGTCATATTGTTTCGTGTCATCTAGGTCCTTAAGGAGGCTTAGTCAAGACTTAGCTTTCCTTAAAGACTATAGCCTAGTAAGTCCTTCTATGGCCTTACTAGCAGTGGTGTAGTGCTAAATAAAGAAGTGAGGGAACGCATTTTGAAAGTGTTACTCAGATGCGGGGGGGACACTGGCGAGCGCGGCGAGCCCATACAGCTGGGGGTCCGGGGGCACTGTAAGCCCCCCGGGAAATCTTTTGAAATCTGACCAATTTCAGAGATATTTTGAGGTCATATGCACACTGGATATTAGGATATATTCCAAGGTTGAAGATGCAGTATTTCCAGTGTCATTAGATATACGACATCCAGTACGATCAATAAAAATAGCTAACAACTGGAATGATTAACTAAAAAAAAGTTAACAACTGGTACGCCGTGGTGACTGTTTCACCAATCTTTATAGGCTAGCATTGCCTCAGTCGAAGCTAAAAGAAATGAAGCAGTTAATGATTCTTTCTCATATTTCTTCTAGGGGTGGGAATTAAAATTTCATGACGTTAGAGATTTGTAAGTTCGGATTTATTTGAAATAGTGAGGGAACGCCGTTCCGTCTACCAAAAAAAGTAAGGGAACGCCGTTCCCACGCGTTCCCACAGCACTACACCACTGCTTACTAGGCTATAGTTTATTGGTAGTGGTATCGTCTTTTTCCAAATTTTGTAGAAATTCGAAAAAGTTATTGCTTCAAGTATGAAATGGTGAAAGAACGGTTTTAATATAAAAAATTTATTAGTTATTAACTAAGGAAAGATTAAAAATGTATAGGTATATCCGGAATAAAAACCCCAATCTATTACGTTCCTGAAGAAGAAACCCCAATAATAAAAAATACATCCATTATGAAATAACGGTCAAATCAAAATAGGAACATTTTTTTTTACATATATATATATATATATCATTAACTTGCAATATGTTTCTGTTCGTCATTTGAAATGAGAAACCTTTCAATCCTGATTTCTTTTCTTAGGAATAATTTTTCGATAGATCGAAGTTTTTTAACCTTTTTTTTGCTTCATTTCGTTTCGAGACTTATTTTCCCCTTTAGAAAAATGATGTATCAAGCACTGTATGAAATTTATCTATCTATCTATCTATCATATATATATATATATATATATATATATATATATATATATATATATATATATATATATATATACAGGGCGTCCCAAAAAAATGTATACACACTTTAACAGCTGATAGCTCAATTGATGTTTCTTTCTTTCCAAGTTAAACCCATTAGAATTAATAATGGCAGTCAGACTAAGCTTTGAACAAAGGAAATTCATTCTAAAATGCTACTGGAAGTGTGAAAACGCAGTTGAAGTGCAAAGACAGTTTAGGAGGGAGTTTCAAACAGATCCACCAACGCGACTTACCATCACTCGAATTAGAGATAAGTTTGAAGCCGATGGAACTGTTCAGAATGTCCACAAGAAGCGTTCCGGAAGACCACGGACATCGACAAGCCCCACAAAGCAAGAAAGAGTACTGGAAACGTATCACCAAAGTCCAAGAAAATCTGTGCGGCAAGCGAGTCGTGAGGTAGGAATTTCAGAATCGTCTGTCCAACGCATTTTGAAGCGCTGTCAATGGAAAAGTTACATTCCAAGATTAGTCCATGCTATTAATGAAGATGATGATGATCCGGACCGAAGAGTGGAGTATTGCGAGTGTACTTGGCACGATGTGGATGTGGATTGGACGAAGGGGTTTCGTAGAATACCCTCCGCGTTCACCAGACCTCACACCACTAGACTTTTTTTTATGGGGATACTTAAAAGACAAAGTCTACGCTATAAAACCTGCAACAGTCGCTGAATTGAGAGCAGCCATTGAACGAGAATGCACACAAATACCAAACGAAATGTTTCGTGATGTTTGCGATTCCATTGCTTCGCGTTATCAGCAGTGCCTGGACCAGAACGGACGTCAGTTTGAAAACAGGCGTTGACAAAACAATTAAATAATGTCTGTAGATTCTATTACATTTTGAAAATGAAATGTATTTTAATAAACACTGCCTTTATAATTATTTAAAGTGTGTATACATTTTTTTGGGACGCCCTGTATATATATATTATATATATATTATATATATATATATATATATATATATATATATATATATACAGGGTGTTTCAGGAGGAAAGGTCAATACTTCAGGAGGTGATAGTATCGATCATTGTGAGAGAAAAAGTTCATATGAACATGTGTCTAATTCTGAATGGTTACGGAGATAGAGCTGTTTGAATCTGATGCGCGCGCAGCTTCCTCCCCCCGCGGTGTTCCCATTCAATCGCCACCAAGGTCTCCAGACCTCTCTCCGTTAGATTGTTTGTAGGGGTGGATGAAAGTCAAGTTTACAAAAGAAAGGTGGATACACGAGACGAATTGCTCGCGCGCATTTTGGATGCTGCTGCCCGCATAAAGGAACGTCAAGTTCAACTCAGACGAACAACACGCGATCTTCGCACGCGAGTTGCAAAGTGCATTGAGGTTGACGGTGGGATTTTCGAAAACGTATTGTAAACTGTAACAAATTTGTCATTTCTGTATCTGATACCATTCAAAATGCCAATATTTAAACATTAAATGTTAGAAAGAGTAATTTGTTTCTCTTTCTTGATTACCATTAACAATGCTTTTGTATTTGTAGATTCAAACAGCTCTATCTTCGTAACCATTCAGAATTAGACACATGTTCATATGAACTTTTTCCTCACAATGACCGATACTATCACCTCCCGAAGTATTGACCTTTCCTCCTGAAACACCATATATATATATATATATATATATATATATATATATAATATATATATATATATAGTGTGCCTCAGTGGTGTAATGGTTAGCTGACTACGAGTCCATCGGCACCGGGTTCGATTCCTGGCGAAAGCAGACGGCGCGCAGCTTATCCAGCTGTTTATCCTTCCATAAAAAAACAGCAAGTCGGTAGATAAATTGGGACCTTGGGTGGCCTTATGGGATGCTGACAGGGATGTCGTGAGATCGAGTCCGGGCAAGGACTTCTTAATTCCTGACTGCCCATGGTGGGTCGTGATTCGGATTTCACGTTAAGCTGTAGGTCCAGAGTGGAACAACAGGCTTGACCTTCGTCAGAATGAACAATTCGGGCGGAAGGAAAAACGATACATAAGGGGATACTGTTAAGGATTTACAAATCGAAGTTAATCAATGATGCAAAACTACTGTAGTCATCTAATTGCAGTTCAAAATTTCCTGTATTAACCGATCTCCTTCTTCAGTGTTTGTTCATTGTATTATTTTATGGACAACTTTTCTAAACTTTTGGCAATCGAAATATGGAAAAACAAGATATTATTAACGTACGCCAAGGTTGACGCTTGTTCCTTTTTTTATTATTAAAATTAAGTGGAATAAAGAAGTCCCATCATGAAACTGGTAATCATTTTAGTCTTACGGGACTTTCCGCTCAATACCGCACTTTACATTTCGTGGATTACCGTACTTTCATTCCTAGAGAGGTACTAGAAGATTCTGTTAATTCAGTGAGGAAAGATAGAAACTGGCACAGCGCTCATGCCAGACTAATGCGATCCATTGCGGTAACTCCTAAATTATTATTACCAGCACCACTGGAAGTAGAACCCCCGACCTCGGTGTCTTCACTTTGCTTATAAGGAAACGGTGTTACTCACTGAGCGACAGGCGTCGGCGAAGATTCTGTTGAATGTAAAACAGTTCGTGGTTGAAGCTTTTACACAAGTTTTGAAGGTCCGTCCCGAGCTCGACTTCCACCGGCGTCGCAGATGGAGTTGGGCTGGCCATTTACTCCGCGATTGCTCGGATTCGTGTGGCTTTTTGGTTTCATGAGAAAAAGGGTGTGGAAATATGGATGTTTTAGGATGTTACGAATGTGGGAAGAGAATATATTGATTGCCGTTTTTATTCATTTAGTTTCTTCTTATAAAGATTGGCCAAGTAAAATATTACGCAGGAATACAGGAACTAACATTTACTCTATAATTCTACTCTGGATTAATTGTGTCGAATAAATTTCCCTCTTAACTTCCTTCTATATAAGGACTTATTTCCTTTAGTAACGGCATATAAAACACTATACAGCCAACCCGTGGTACTGAATTATATTAAAATCGTGTTATTTGGAAAGATGAAAAGGACCGCTGGGAGAAATAAATTGAAATAAAAGGCAAAAAGCTACGAAACACACACACACACACACACACATACACACATACGACTCGCAGGATAACACGTGCACAGACACTCGGTTGTTATTATGGTGAATCCAGTGAAGTTAATCTCCTCTGGAATTTCGGCTTACAAAAATTTTCCATTAGCTCAACCCTCGGCCATGATTCTTTTTAGTTTTCGAGTGCGAAAAACGTTGGAGGAAATAACAGTTCGTTCGGCGACTCGTTATCTCGTATTCCGAAAGGTTACTCGCTCGCGCGCGTATAGACACACACGTACACAGTAATAATGAAAAAGATATTATTAGACAAAGGGAAAAATATTGACAATATAAAATAGAAACTAATGAAAACTTTACAAATCTGCCATTCAGTACAAAAACGCAAACTCCAACGAAACTCGTATACAGGGCGCAAAAGGGGACACAAGCTACACTCGGTCAAAGTTGGGGAACGTAAACTACACTAGGATCTTTAGGAGACATTTTTCAAATGAATCCATCAAATAAAACGTTGAAACTAACGAAAATATTACGGCTTAACCAAACCAATTAACAGTGTGTGTGTGTGTGTGTGTGTATTCACGATTGGTTTAGGTTAAGTCGTAATATTTTCGTTAGTTTTAATGTTTAATTTGATTGGGTATAAGCGGACAAAGTTGAGGAACGCAAACTACACTAGGATAATGTTAGGAGAACGTAAACTACACTAGGATAATGTAGAAGAACATAAACTACACTAGGCACCACAGGGGGACGTAAGCTACACTTGCTCCGAAATTATTTCTTTTAATAATACATTCGTGCTACAATAGCCTAATATAATATTTTTATGTTGAGAATATTTTCACTTTTAAAACCTCAAAGTTTCATATTCAGGTAAGCGATGAAGGGATCAAATGTTGGACCGCCATCCGCATTCATCGATATTGTTCTCATTGCGTTGTTTCACGCAAGCGCCTCTCTCGTGGTCGAAACACCTTTTTTTACCAAAAATCAAGCCCTCGTTGCCGAGTTTATCGGTCTCGCCATCATCTCTTATTGAAAACCTATATCTAATTGAATAATTTTATGGCGCACTCTATTTTGGAAAGCTCGTAACGTTTTCAAATGTATACAAACGCAGCACACGCAAGTACGTGAGAAACGTATCCACTATACAGTATATACAAAAGCAAAAACATGGGCGCATCTCTACATGTGAACTACATCTGTTTTTTTATCATTTTAAAACTACAGTCTCCCCTCCCCGGTGCTGGTTAAGTGTGCGGTCTACCTACGATTGGTTAGGTTTAATCATGATATTTTCGTTAAAACTAACGAAAATATCATGACTAAACCTAACCAATCGTCAAGGGCGATTGACAATGGGATGTAAACAAACAATTAGTAAACAAGATAAGAAGCTATAATTAAAAGGCAGACCGCCGAATCGTAGGTAGACCGCACACTTAACCAGCACCGTCTCCCCACCTTAATGTGGCCTAATTAGTCGTACCCAACAAAGAAGGTGGAAACCTCCTCTTTGAGGCCCTGAACGTGACTTCAAGAAGGTGACTTCTAAATCATGGTACCAACAGTTTTTTAATCATTGCTGATAAACCTTCACACCAAAGCTAACCTCAGTGTATATACAGTATATATGTAATTAGACACGTACTATATATACTTTCACACACACATACACAGCTGTGGCTTCCGTACCAATCTATGTCAATTTAACATTTTCAATTGTGGATGGTGACATATAACCTAATCCAAATCACCCAATTAACGTAACCTAACCTAACCTAACCTAACCCTCACAATAAACTTTCCTCTCATAATATTTTAATTTTTATTACAAAAACAAAGTCTGAAACTAATATAGCAACACTACTAATGTCACTACCCGGAAGTTCATGTCGCGTTGAGCTTTGTGTATCCAAAACATTGTTCACGTGAAGCAACTAGTAAAACACACACACACACACACACACACACACACACTATTTTTCTTTGTCAAACTTATAACTACCATGAAGAAAACCAAAAATTTGACATTTATTAAAAGTTACTGTGAATAATATTAAAAAACTTCACATTAATATTACAGAAATAATTTTTAAAAAAACGGGTATATTTCCCTGACTTTTTCCCGAACTGAGCAAGCGTTTCCCCTCCAATCGGCGGGTATATCTGTGTTTTCAAACAAAATCCGTTAGTTTTTTTAGGGCAGATTAATCGGTTGAGAGATTTTTCTTTTTTGTTTGTTTGTACGCATCCCTAATGAAGTGTTAACGTAAATAAATAAATAAATTCAACTAAATTTAACGGAATCTCGAAACAAAAAAACGTAAATTTGAATTTATTCTACGACATGAATTTTTGTAACGGTAATTTTTGTTTTTTTATGTTATTTTAAACTTCACTAAAACGTGAATAAATATTATTTTATATTTGTAATCACCAAAATATACTTAGTTTGCTTTTTTCAACTCTCTCTCTCTCTCTCTCTCTCTCTCTCTCTCTCTCTCTCTCTCTAACTTGTTTTCGCTTGAAACTCGGAGGCTGCGCGGTCAACTGATCGAGGTTTTCAAGCTCTTACGCGGGTTCAACGATGTCGATTTTAGAAGTATGTTTAGTTTAAATGATAACCCAACTCGCAACAATGGTTGGAAGTTGGATTTGAAACGGTTTAGGACTAGTTGTGTGGGAATTACTTTACGTATAAGATCTGTGACACATGGAACAGGTTACCTTCGGAAGTTGTGAACAGTTCCTCTGTGGATCAGTTCAAGAAAAGGGTAGACCAAATCTTGCACACTATTTGAGTGTGTAAAGACATTTAGGACCTCAGTCTGCGGAAATTTCTTTTCCTATAAAATAGTTAATATCTGGAACCAACTTCCCTCAGAGGTTGTTTCCAGTCAAAGTGTAAATCTGTTTAAAAATAGGCTAGACAAAGTACTGAACACACTCATAGTTTAAGATTAAAACCTCAGAAAACTCTGCAGGAGTTCGCTTGCTCGGTGTCTCTGTGAGCAAGCTAAATATAGAGCTATTTATATATTCTCCACTTTCCTGTAAAATTTCCTTGGCTACTTTTCCAGGGTCAAGGTATTTTCTTCAACCTTTTTCCGTACCTGCCTCTGGCAGGGAGGAAGCGGAGGGTGGGGTGAGAGCCTTCTACTTTACTATCCAGTTTTCTACTACTGCTACGATAGTTGAAAGAAAATAAACTTTTAATAACAGGAACAGTTCCTCGGTGGATCAGTTCAAGAAAAGGTTAGACCAAATCTTGCACACTATTTGAGTGTGTAGAAAATTTTCCCTGGCACCCGTTGCCATTGGTACCTCCTCGGTATGGGCCGCAAGGCCTTTTGAGGTACTTCTTTTCCTTGTAACTCCTTGTAACTCTCTCTCTCTCTCTCTCTCTCTCTCTGTCTCTCTCTCTCTCTCTCTGCGCTGATAACTTAAAAGGTAGTTTAGAGGTGACGTGAACGATGGCCATAATTAATTTGCCATAAACTCATAAACTCCACGTAAAGTTTATAACTCCAGCTCCATAATGTCTCACGAATTACAACAAACGATCCTCTTAATTCGCTGCTTTGAAGATTTATACCGAACGTTTATTTAACGAATATTCCATGTAGTCTTTAAATTCTTCAGTTTCAGAAATTTACAAACACCATTTTCAAAAATTCTTTTGCATTCCATTAAACAATTTCTTCCTGTTTTAACTCCAGTAATTTTTTTATTTTTTTATTTTTTTATTTTTTTATTTTTTTTTAAGAGTGAACAAGTTATATTGATCTTAACTAGTTTTGATGAGTTTTTCACTGTATAAAAGTTTTGCTTTCAAAAGAAATTTAATGCTTGGTAATTAGGCTCCGTACATGTTTCAATGTTTCATCGTGACAGGGTTCGATTGCAATTTTACAAGTTTGTTAAACTTTTAACAAGCTCATTTGTAGTTTCCCCACTGCCATTTTTTTATATATATATATATATATATATATATATATATATATATATATATATATATATATATATATATATATATATATATCATTCATTTCACGTGTTTAATTGTGAAATTCATCCCATAATATACAGGGCGTCCCAAAAAAATGTATACACACTTTAAATAATTATAAAGGCAGTGTTTATTAAAATACATTTCATTTTCAAAATGTATTAGAATCTACAGACATTATTTAATTGTTTTGTCAACGCCTGTTTTCAAACTGACGTCCGTTCTGGTCCAGGCACTGCTGATAACGCGAAGCAATGGAATCGCAAACATCACGAAACATTTCGTTGGTATTTGTGTGCATTCTCGTTCAATGGCTGCTCTCAATCATCAGCGACTGTTGCAGGTTTTATAGCGTAGACTTTGTCTTTTAAGTATCCCCATAAAAAAAGTCTAGTGGTGTGAGGTCTGGTGAACGCGGAGGGTATTCTACGAAACCCCTTCGTCCAATCCACATCCACATCGTGCCAAGTACCACTCGCAATACTCCACTCTTCGGTCCGGATCATCTTCATTAATAGCATGGACTAATCTTGGAATGTAACTTTTCCATTGACAGCGCTTCAAAATGCGTTGGACAGACGATTCTGAAATTCCTACCTCGCGACTCGCTTGCCGCACAGATTTTCTTGGACTTTGGTGATACGTTTCCACTACTCTTTCTTGCTTTGTGGGGCTTGTCGATGTCCGTGGTCTTCCGGAACGCTTCTTGTGGACATTCTGAACAGTTCCATCGGCTTCAAACTTATCTCTAATTCGAGTGATGGTAAGTCGCGTTGGTGGATCTGTTTGAAACTCCCTCCTAAACTGTCTTTGCACTTCAACTGCGTTTTCACACTTCCAGTAGCATTTTAGAATGAATTTCCTTTGTTCAAAGCTTAGTCTGACTGCCATTATTAATTCTAATGGGTTTAACTTGGAAAGAAAGAAACATCAATTGAGCTATCAGCTGTTAAAGTGTGTATACATTTTTTTGGGACGCCCTGTATATATATACATTTTAACTGCAAACACGCAGTATAATTAACGTAAAGAACGACGTTCTTTACGTTAATTATACTGCGTGTTTGCAGTTAAAATGTATATAATGTACGGCATGCGGAAGGTGCCCCCTTGGGGCATTGGTTTCTGCGCGTATGTAGGAGAATTACGGCATTTGACTGAGTGAGGCCCATGGTGTAATGGTTATCATATCTGACCAGCAATCGGAAGATCCCGGGTTCGATTCCCGGGTGGTTACCTCATTTTTTCATTTGTTTCGTTCTCCCTCCTCATCTTGCGCGGAATATTCTCCTATACAAGCGTCGTTCTTTACGATATATCCAGCATGTCTTCAGGACCTTAAAGACTACATTTGTGAAGAATTCCAGCTCTTAAGCAATGATAAGGAACTATTTAAAGCAATTTGCCGGTCAACCGTTGACAGATACAAGATGTGCATCGAACAACATGGACGACATTTTGAACAGTTATTGTAACCAAAACTATTCTCATGTTTTGTAAATATGTTTCAGAAATTTTTTTCTTTTTCTTATGTTTTGTAAATATATTTATGAAACAAGTTTTTTTCTTTGTAGTAAACTCACCTTAGGAGAACATTTTCTTCGGTAAACTGACTTTTGGGACACACTGTGTGTGTGTATATATATATATATATATATATATATATATATATATATATATATATATATATTATATAGAGGGTGTTCCTAAATTATCTTTCCCATTTCCTATGTAAATTAAAGGAAATAAAGATAATTTAGGAATACCCTGTATTTATATTTAGTAGTAATGTTTCTAGGTTGGAACGAAACGTTTGTATTAAATAAAGATGCTAAGAATTTCTACGACATTCTTCATATTCTTCATTAGAATAAGGTTCTCTAAGAACACACCATTTTCTGATGTGTGTGTGTGTGTGGTGTGTTTAAGCCACACCCATTTCTATGTGATACCTATCAGGGTGAATCTTATGCCGGGTGGGGCATATGGTATAGGTCAGGTGGTAGTACAAGATTGATTAACAATTTCCCATGTCATCAATTTTCGGCCAATCAGGGTTCGTGGGCGTGGTTTTTGACATTGTTTACCTTTCCATACATTTGTCTTCACTTTAATAAGAGTTTGCCTTGTTTAATATCATTTAAGTCAAATGAGCACTACGAAAAGATTAATGATCTCTCAAATGATCTCGAGGATCAATTTCTTCAACATCAACATTAGAATTTCTGGGTCAGGAGTACAGTAAAAAGGTAATAGCTTAAATAAGTAAAGATACGAGTGAATAATACAAACAAAATTACCGCTATCCCCTCCTTTAACCCCTTACTCAACACACTCCCCTCCCCCATCAGGAACAACCATTTAGTAAAATGAAAACAAAAGCGAATTTTTTTTTTTTTTTTAATAAAAGGAGGTTTCTCTTTTCTTAAGTTACCCACAGCTCCTATTCATTATGAATTGTTGTTGTTGGAAAAATAATAGCTTAAATTAGTACACTTTTTATATATTTCCAAGAAATGGGTTTTTTGGGGGGGGGGGGGTTTACCTCGTTTTCAAAAAATTTTTAATTAAAAGTTTTGAAAGAAAATTTTGAGCTTTTAAATTTAATCTAATTATTTTCAAAGCGAGACATTTCAGCTCCCATTATAACGGTTCAACTATCCTGTAAGTATTGTCTTTCAATAATCCTTAAAATTCAGCATATATACAGGGTGTCTCAAACGTCGCGCAACGCTATTATATAAAACAATTCTTGAGTAATTTAATAAGAATATTTAATCAAAACTTTCTTAATATTAAAAAAACGCATATTACACACACACACACACACACACACACACACTTATTTATGTACAGGGTGTAACAAAAGTTCGTTCTTCTAGGGAAATAAAATATATAGAATTGAACGAGACAAACGAGTAGAAATGTGTGAACGGCAACATGGAATGCAATTTGGGCATAGTTAAAAATATTTTCTCCAATTCTGTTATGTTTTATTTCCCTATGAGAGCGCACTTTTTGCTACACCCTGTATATATATATATATATATATATATATATATATATATATATATATATATATATATTAATAAAACAGACCTTTTAAGTGCAATAACCATACAGTTTTAAGATGAAAAGAAAATTAGAAGGTCAGTTTATTGAAAAACTGTAAACAACTGCGTTTCGAACCCGGTGTGCCAAGTATCAACTTCACCGCTTTAACTCATCTAGCTCTCTCGGACTCTAAACAAAGCTCATTCGAACTTGGTGTATTCTCGGCAGTATTTGACACGCGTTTTTTGTAAAATATATAAAAGTTTTTTAAATTGAAAGCTCTTTATAAGATGCCTATATATATATATATATATATATAGAGAGAGAGAGAGAGAGAGAGAGAGAGAGAGAGAGAACATCGGCGAAAAAGTTACCTACTCAAACTATCTTGGCAGTCAAATATACCATATATATATATATATATATATATATATATATATATATATATATATATATATATATATATATATATATATATGTGTGTGTGTGTGTACGTACACGTATATATATATATATATAATATATATATAATATATATATATATATATATATATATGTATATATATATATATATATATATATATATAATATTATAATATATATATATATATATATATATATATATATTATGTATGTGTATATATATGTGTATATATATATATATACAGAAAATGACATGGCCTGAAGTTGAATTAAAAAATACATTTTTCTAGTGTATTTTGGTGTGCTCTGTTCAAATATAACCTTCATTTCCTGTGCAAATGAAAAGAAATATGATTTCCGGTACATTAAAATAATGCACCAAAAATCGGTTAATATGCTTTAAATGCCATGGGCTGGACCTGCAAATCAAAATAACTTCTTATGAGGTAGTTTTAGTCGCTTTATTCAAATTTGTCACTCATTTTTTGTGCAAACTATTGAAGAAAATAATAATTATAATAATAATATATATATATTTAGTGTATTTGTAGTTGGGGGTGGTATGACGTCATGTTACTCTGCGACTTAATTAGTTTGTTGGTTTCTGTTCTGGCTATTTTTTTTTCTAATTGGATTCAGTTTGGTGGTGTTTGTGATAGAATTATGACGTGCCGTTCGTGTGGTTTCGACTTTGGGAACTTGATTCGTCATGTGCCCTAGATGAAAACAAAGCATTGGATATTTTTATCAGTTAATTTTTATCAATTTATTCAATTAATTGAATGCCCGGTTAGGTCAATTGAATGCCCGGTTCGGTCAACTGAATGCCTGGTTAGGTTAATTGAATGCCAGATTAGGTCAACTGTACGCCCTTGATGATTGGTTAGGTTAAGTCGTGATATTTTCGTTAGTTTAAACAAAAATGACGAGAGCAAACTTTTCTGGTTAATTCTGAGGTGTTTTGCACGTTTGCTGTGGTAATTGCGTCGTTTACGAAATCTCGTAACATGAACATGTTAGGTTATGCTTTATTGTATAAAATGTAGTCAAAAATATATTCAAGTGTATTTTGGTGTGCTTTGTTTGAATATGACCTTCATTTTTTGCGCAAATGAACAGAAATACAGTTGTCATTGCATGGCCTAAACACGTATTTCTGTTCATTTGCACAAGAAATGGAGGTCATATTTGAACAGAGCACACCAAAATACACTAGAAAAATGTATTTTTGAATTCAACTTCAGGCCATGTCATTTTCTGCATAATGACCAGTTGTGGGCACCGTTAACCAAAAAGTTAACTTCGATAACGATAATCCGTTAACCCCAATTTTAACTCCGATAACGATAATCCGATAATTTTACTACAAAGTTAACGGAAGTTAACGATAATCCGTTAACGATAACTATTTCTTTACTAACATTTAAAAAAATCAAGGAAAAAAGCTTTAAAACCCATAGAAAATTTTTATTTATGCAAAATCCAACAATAAATAGGTATTTAACTGTATTTTTATCAAGTTTTGCAACTTTTTGCTTAATAACTTTTTTTTTTATTTTAATAAAAATGTACTGATTACATGTTTTGAAACCCTTGTAACCACTAACCATTAACTAAATTTTAATTTACCAGAGAATTATTATGGCGGGAACTGAAAGGTAAAATTAAATTTTAGGCACATTTATTAAAGACTATGACACAATGTGCTGGTTGCCCTTCAGAAAGACCAACTTCTCAAAGTTAGGCCCAACTGCCAGTCTTGACCTCTTGGGCCTCAGGATGTCCTTGCCGAGAGAGAAGAGCCGTTCCACTGCGGCAGAGGACGGAATTGGCGTATTGTACTTCAGGAAGAGGTTGATGAAGATCTGCTCCCCCATGAAGTCAGAGTCGGCCATGTCTACCTTCCCATCAGTGTCCAGCCAAGTGTCGACAAGTCTCTTGGCCTTCTGCTTGACACTGGTACTTGAGCCACCGGCCATCCACCCAGCGAAGAGGTCGTCAGGCATGCTGCTGTCGCTAGAGCTGGTGGTGCTGTCAACGTTCCGGTTCCTCAGTGCTCTCTCGACCTCGTCCTCCATGGCGGCCCTGACAGAGACAGTTTGGTCGCTGTCGAACCTGCGCAGCCAGTGGAGCCGGAACTTTGGGTGGAAGGCAGCTGCCAGCTGGCAGTCCCGGTCGTTCAGGTAGTGGTTGAACCGGGTGGTGACGGCTGCTACCAGGGCGTCGACCAGTGGCTTGCAGACGGCCAAGCTGCTCCTCATGCTCCTGAGCTTCATGAGGGTGATGGCCACTGTGGGAAGGAGGGTTCCAAGGTAGGCGTTCTTCTCCCCTGGATGGTGTCGAGGGCGATAGCCACATGGGACATGACTTTGGCCCACTCCTTCAGGAAGGCTATCTCCTGGTCATTGAAGGGCGAGAGTTTATCCGTGCGTATAAGGAACTTGTTAAGCTCAGCCTTCGTATTGGCCACTGCCAGGATGTTGTTGAGGACGACGATGGAGTCGTACAAGGCATTCCACCTTGTCTTGCCAGGGACCACCAGCCTCCTGCCCAGTGCCTCCTCGATGGCGTCGCCGATCTGAGGACTCCTCCCCTGGGCATTGAAGAGTGCGTGAGCCTTGCCGTGGGCTTTCTTGTTGAGGCGTTGAAGGCAGCGACGTCGGGGCCATTTTACCATACGTATCTCCATACGTATTAATATATATACGTGTACATATAATATTATAGGACTTTTACTAACGTTAAAAGAACCTTCTTACCTTCAATAAAAAGCGCACAACCTCCCCTTGCGAGATCTGGAAGCAGACTGAAGTTATGGCGATTTGAATTCATTCGCGGAGCGGTGATCTTCCGTGAATGACTCCTCGCAGTTAACGTGTTAACGGACTTTAACAGACTAAATATCGAGTTATCGGAAGTTAACTGGTCCGATAACGATAAATGGAAATTAACTTCCGTTAATAGTCCGTTAAAAAAAGTTAACTTCGTTAATTAACTGTTATCGGATTAACGCTTTAGTGCCCAACACTGATAATGACCATATATATATAAATATAAATATAATATACAGTGAGAGGAGGCCGTCCCAGTATCCTCATTTGTTCGAAAGGACGTCAAATGGAGCAGTCAAACTAAAAACGAGGTCGATATATATCATCTCTTAGCGTTGACAAAAGAAGAAGAAAAACAAAATTATATTTAGTCTAAATGGCAACTGCATTATTTGTACTCCTGATTTTGAAGTGGGAAGTTGTTCTGATTGTGGAAGTTGGTGTAAAACCAATTGAATTGTGGAAGTTGGTGTAAGTTTCTGCGAATTTTGTAATTTAAAAATTTCGATAGTTAATACAGTTCAAGTAACTGTTTTGATCCTGTAAAATACTGTACCATTAAAGGTACAGTATCAGTTTTTGTTTGTTTTTTTTGGTAAATAGTTTAAATATTTACCTAAAACTTTAAACTTCAACGAACTAATTTATGAGTTAAATTTGATTTTACCTTTTTGAGGGAAGGATGATTTTTTTTTTCCTCTTGAGATTAAGTTTAGAAATTCAATTAGTGTTTAAGGTAACTCTGATGTAACTTTACAAGAACGCCCACAGGCATAGGCATACTAGGCATAGGTATATTAGGCACAGGCTTATAGGTGATATTCGGGTAAATCTTACTTTAAAAGTCGCACAGCAACTAGCAATAACATATCAATCGATAGAGCAGAAAAAAACTATATACACAGCTATGTAAACTTTTCAAAATATAAAAAAATATAAAAATTACAATAATTGGATCACCTGAAGATCAGGACCCCCAGCCTTCGTTAGTTAGCTTTATAAGGTTAGCTAACGAAAATATCACGACTTAACCTAACCAATCGTTAAGTCAACTGTACGCCCTTGACGATTGGTTAGGTTAAGCCGCGATATTTTCGTTAAAACTAAAAATTTGACGATTAGTTAGGTTGTAGTAATATTTTCGTTAAAACTAGACTTACTATACGTCCCGATTTGCCGGCGTCCCGGCCGGCTTGAAATTCTGTCCCGGTTTACAATTGTAAGCCGGGACAGAATTGTAAGCCGGGACAGAATTGTAAGCCGGGACAGAATTGTAAGCCGGGACAGAATTGTAAGCCGGGACAGAATTGTAAGCCGGGACAGAATTGTAAGCCGGGACAGAATTGTAAGCCGGGACAGAATTGTAAGCCGGGACAGAATTGTAAGCCGGGACAGAATTGTAAGCCGGGACAGAATTGTAAGCCGGGACAGAATTGTAAGCCGGGACAGAATTGTAAGCCGGGACAGAATTGTAAGCCGGGACAGAATGTAAGCCGGGACAGAATTGTAAGCCGGGACAGAATTGTAAGCCGGGACAGAATTGTAAGCCGGGACAGAATTGTAAGCCGGGACAGAATTGTAAGCCGGGACAGAATTGTAAGCCGGGACAGAATTGTAAGCCGGGACAGAATTGTAAGCCGGGACAGAATTGTAAGCGGGACAGAATTGTAAGCCGGGACAGAATTGTAAGCCGGGACAGAATTGTAAGCCTAGTTAAAACTAAAGAAAATATTACTAAACTTAACCAATCGTCAAGGGCGTACAATAGCCACCATTATACGAATTACATTTTTATAAATTTCTTAAAATTATTGTAATTTTTATATTTGTTTATATTTTGAAAAATTTACATAGCTTTATATGGCCTATATAGTTTTTTCTGCTCTATCGATTGATATATGCGTTATTAATGTAGGATACGTGGTTGCTGTGCGGCCTTGAAAGTAAGATTTACCGATATTCGATATAAACTATAATAATGACTTGTGTAAATAAATTGTGTGGTATCGTCATAATAATAATAATTATTATTAGTTTAAATTATTCCTTAGTGTTTTATTACATTTACAGCCAATTTACATATATGATGCAATATTGTGAGTTTGGGTGAAGCCTGAATAAAATGTGTTATCATATTTACCATTGTTTTCAATATCTGAATTACGTCGTAGTGATTGATACCCTCCGAAATGTACGTAGCAAAAATAACAAGATAGTGAGAATTATTAATCATAATTGAACAGTTATATATTTTGTACTTTGGTAGTGCTTATAATGGCCTGTCAGGAAGCGGGCGGCCTTGCTTTTAGAGTTAAGAACTACAGAGATAGCTTTAAGGATCATTTATGTGAAAGGGATCAAGCCCCTTGTTAGTCGTTAATGTTATCTATCAAACAGTCGTGTTAAGTTTATTATTATTAAGTTAATATTTTTAAGTCCGGTAAGTTTTTGCAACTTTTACGGTGATAACTTTATTTTCAAGGATTTTTTTTAATTCTTTATTTAGGGGTGAAGCCAAGACGTTACAGTATTTCTCCTGTGGGCGAGGGAGGGGGGAAGGGTGTGTGGGGGTTCATATCTTTCATAATAATGCGTCTTTGAGACATTTGCGTAATTTAGAGTTGAAATAGTAAAAAGATTTGTTAATAGTACAGTATCTTGGAGTAGTGGTTCCCAACCCTTTTTGCTGCGACCCTAAATTGGCCACCAACAGGACTTCCCGACTCTCTCAGGCTTATGATAAAATTTAAATATGTTTATAAATTGAATTAAGAAATAGTGAATATAGTGACCCTTCGCGACCCTACTTGAGAACCCCCGCGACCCTGATTTGGGTCGCGACCCGAGGTTGGCAACCACCGTCTTAAAGGAATAAATATTTTCTCGTATCGTCACAAATAATTTAGTTAACCCTTTCGTTCCTGAATTTTTCTTTAGACAAAGTTTAAGATTTATTGTCATTCAAACTTAAGTTTTACAAACCAGTCATTCAAACTACACCACACAGTGTGAGTTGGTTTCTTTCCTGACAACTAAATCTATATATAAACACGTAGAAGCGTTTGCGGAGAGTGTTTCATTTTAGTACAAAGTACAGGGGGTTCCACAGTGTCTTGTCACCCCAGTAAATTACTAACTGATTTTAGTTTTTCTTTCAGGCCTATTTGAAATGTGTGATAGCAACCACTTATACGATTGAACAACGCCGCGTATTGGCTAGTTACCTGGGTTCGTGAGCCACCATGTAATGGCAAAACCATTGAAAATATTCGTGCAGACTTCCAGGACCGATTCCGTCGTGCCGCTCCTCCAAAAGGACTCTGTTGAGATGGGAAAGAAATTGTTTACACAGGAACTGTAAAAGATAAACCAAGAACTTCAATCTAAGTGGCAAATGGATCTGAAAGAAAAACGAAAATCAACTAGTATTTTACTCGTTACAAGACATTGTGGACACCCTGTATATAGCGCATTACAGCAACTCTGAGATTGAAATGGTTTAATACACTTTATAAAGAATTGTTAACTTACTTGAAATAAATACAATAGTGTTTTGGATTTCAATTTGACAGGTGGCCGCAAAACTGCATATTTACCGATGTAGGAATATGCTAACCAGTTTTGCACTACCACGTAACCAGCATACGCCAAACCCGGGTATAACATTCACCCTGATTGGTACACGTATGAAATGGGCGTGGTTTTCAGTTGTCAAAAATCTAGTGCCCCCAAAACAACATATTGGCCTTTGATAGTTTGTGTTTATAGATGCGTGTTTCCTTTATATTAACTTTTTGTGATACATTTCAGGTAGGCCTACTTATTTGGTGTAAACAACAAGAATTTTGAATTCTAACTCCAATTTCTTCAACTGGACTTTCAGGTAAGTGTTCTTTAGGTTTAGATTGATGTTTCGGAAGGTTCAGAGAATGTGGGCTTATTTTATTGTGTATATCTTTACGTTATATTAATGTATTTGGTTTTTCGTAAGTTTCCGTTATTCTTAGATTTGAAAGTTAGAGTCCAGGGGTTCCCAACCTTTTTAGGTCGATGTTACCACTTTTTGCCATCATGCTTTTTTAAGTACCATCATTAGAAGTAGTGATGGACATCGATACACGAAAATCGTCTAAAGCGATACCGATACATCGATACTTTATAGATGGCTAAAGCGATATTGATACCAATACATGTATCGCGATACATTACTGTAAGAATGAACAAATCTTACTAATGTGTAAATAAATTTTTACTTTGTATATTGGGTGTAAAAACGATCAATTCAGTTAAGAAAAATGTATTTTATACCAAGTTTGCTCACAGAAAAACTTAAATGTTATAAACTTTTAACGAGGAACATAAGAAATTGTAAATAATCGTAAATACATTGATGTGGTGTATGCATGCATCGCGCGTCGAGTGAAAAGTGCGCACAGCGTAGCGCGCTTCTGTATTGAAATTATGTATCTAAGGGGTTAATAGCTTTGGAAAGAGAAATATTTCTGTGGATGCGCAGAGTGAAAAATATGAACACGATATCATTGATATGTATGATATAATTGTAAATATCAGATCCGTTCAACATTATAAATTAAAACCATATTATTTGGAAAAAGAAAAAAAAAAAGTTCAAAAAATTTGCGGATTATACAACTTTTTACAATTTTACTTGCTATTACTTTATTTGCATGAATGTATCGGTGAATCGATTTTTTTCGATACATTTAAGAAAAATAACTACCGATACATCGATCAAGTAGCTAAGGCGATACCGTTACCGATACAAAAGTATCGCTCGATACGTAACGCCGAGAAATGTATCGCGATTCTGCCCAGTGTGCCCATCTCTGATTAGGAGGGAAAGTGGTATACCACCTAACCAAAACCGCGGTGGTGTACAGTTTTGAATTTTCAACCTTATCTAAAAAGGTTAACATGTATTTTAATGACGTCCATCGACATTTTAACTAAATTAAAGTCTTGATTTTTGACCTTGCACGTTATGGTTAAATACTTTGAAATATACTCTTACCTGAACAAATTGGATATCATGAAAACTCTCAGTCGGGAAAGTTGCAAGATATTCATCTACAGTTAATATTACTTTTGAAAACATTATCATTAAAAAAAAATAATTATCAGTTACCAAGCTGCGAACCACTCCGCTTACCATCGGTGGTAGGCGTACCACACAATTGGTAATCGCTGAGTTAGACGAATTATTGTTGAATTAATTTATGATGACAGAAAGGATGGATATTAATTTCTTTCAATACACATTCATTAAGAGGAGAGAGAACTTGTCATCATAAATTATGTACATCATCATTTAGGATAGTTTTTAACGGCAATTGGTCTGGATTGTATTATAGGCCACTCCACGCTGTTCATCAGAGGGAACCTGGAACGTTTGGGGTAGAACCAATTTCCCCCCCCCCAACTAAGTAGGATTTCCGTCTTGCTTGGCTTGGTGCGCAGTATATACATGGCGTTATCTCATACCTATGTAAGGGATTTCATTTAAAACGACGTTTCAGTTTGGTGTTTCTTTTATATTATTTCCGAAACAGGATTCCTCCTCATAAGTAGTGAGAATGAAGTTGTTCAAAATGGTGATGTACAAATTATATATATAAAATAAATGGTATGTATGTATGTACGCAGACCTGCCAACTCTATTTTAGGAAAAATCTGGACTAAGGCTTCACAAAGCGGAATTTTTAAAAAAAAAAAAAATTCTGTGTAAGCTAAAAACTAACTTTTTAAATACTTAATTTACCCTTCTAATAATAATCTTTTTGCTGGTGCTAATTGCGACAGAATCCAGTACCTTGATTTCCATTGTTTTTCTTTGTTGTTGCGTACTTCTGAGCAATTATCGAATCGGGAAATATTTTCTGAAATAACTCTCCATCATGATCGGCAGTGGCTAATGGAAGGTTCTGCTCTATCAAAAACTGGTTGAAGAGCAATTCGGTAACGTCTTGCTTAAGTTGTTGATCTTTGGATTCTACTGCTTTTGCGAAAACGTTTTTCAGGCTTTCTGACTGTTCTGCTGTTGATGCATTGTTATATTTTGGACGACCTATGTGATTAACAATGTCATTTCTTCCACCGGCCGAAACACTTAAATCGCAGTAGCAAATGGAGCACCATGCAAACGTGGCTCCATTATTGGATTTCCTCATGAAAGGAAACTCCTTTTGATGAGCGTCGTTGAATTTCGTGTCTTGTTTTGAGTTGTAGCTTTCTTTTGTCTTTTAGCAGGCGGTGGTGTTGCCATGTTTTAAAAATCAGGATTAATAATAATCTAAATCTATAAGTCTAGAGAATTCGTCATTCCTTTCTGTGCAAATAAATGGGGCGAAAAGAAAAAGCGCGGATTTTTTGTCGACTCCCGCCGGGAATTTTGAATGTGGTAAAAAAAAAAACCGGGAAATTCCGGCTAAAACAGGAGGGTTGGCAGGTATATATGTATATATATCTTTATCTTTATCTTTATCTTTATCTTTTGTTTATATTTTTAATGTCTAAATAAAATTACAAATTTTAAAATTGCGAAATCTTTCCCTTATATATATATATAATATATATATAATATATATATATATATATATGAAAAGGAAAGATTTCACAATTTTAAAATTTATAATTTTATTTAGACATTAAAAATATAAACAAAAAGAATATTGCATCACAGGCGAGCGATGAAAATCCACTTACACACGCTTTGCACCTAATTTTATATAGGTGCCTATATATATATATATACTCGTTTCATTCTTACCCTTTAACCCTTTACGGACGAGTCCGCAGCATATGCGGCCACTCTTGTTACCAGAACGTATAGGTTTTATTGTTATTGAAAACTAAATATTTTAGTAACTAGTCACTGAAATGATACACATTTTGGAATCCTTTCTCGACAACTAAATGACATCTATATATAAACACGTAGAAACATTTATAGAAACGAGGCATTGTAGTACAATTTATATTATTATTTCTGGTCGACCTTGAGGTACCATCCGTCGTTAAAGGGTTAAAAGAAGGCATCTAAAATATCAAAATCCCTTTCTATTATTATTTAAGCCACACACACACACACACACACACATACTTCCTTTCTCTTCTGGTTCCGATCTATACTGCAAAATTTCGATCATGTTCATAGCATTAAATACTGTTTACTCCAAAGAGAGAGACTCCCCAACAATACTTTCGCTTCTCATCCGTGGTCTACTCTTTCAAGTACTTTCACTGCAGTAGTGGGGTCTTTGTGTCCGTGGTTAAGTGGTTAACATCTCTCTAAAATCATCTATAAGAAATAATTACGGGGCGGGAAACCACCCTTCAGTGACCTTCCTTCCCCTAAAATTATTTCCACTGCCAACAACCACTGGTATATTGGTCTTTTAATATTCACCCAAACGAGTGAATTCTGGTAGTCTTTGAATCGTCTAAAGCCGGGCTGTCCAACTTCAAGCTACTGGAGGGCCGCATTCTACTTTAGTCATCTACTCCAGGGCCACACTATGAGAATGCGTAGGAAATGTGAGAGATCATTATTTTCAAGACTTACATTAAATAACTTGTTTGTTTCGAAATCCATTTGCGTGGCCAGATAAGGTTGTTGTTTTGCTTCGAGTTTCAAATTAAGTTCATTTAGATGAGCTGTGAAGTATGTTAGAAAGCTAAGTTCACACACAAATTTGAGATTATGCAGCTCATTCTCCAGCTCAGTAGTATTAGATTGAACTTCATTCCTTAGGAACAGTAGAATCTCTCTTCTGAGGCCAAAAAAAAATATATACACAAATAAGTAATTTGCTTATAACTCTCGCGGGCCATATGCGGCCCACGAGACGTTAGTTGGCAAGTTCTTTTAACATTCTTAATCTGGTTTTAGACTTAACATTTCTTAGTACAGGGTAACCACAAAATGAAGGTAAACGAGCAAATATGCAAAAATCAGTTTTCGGACACCTATTTTTTGGACCACCTTGTATTTTTGGTCTGTAAAGTTGTAGAATTTCTTCTGCTTTAACATTTACGTTTTAATTTATACAAATGGTTTAACTTAATTTTTCACTACATCTACACGAGTTTTGTACTTTTAACAGCTTAATGTCTTTAATACATTCAATTTAACTTTTCTCGTAATTTCTAGGTACAATTTTGACTTGTAAAGTTGAAAAAATTATATTTTTTAAGTCTGAGAAAGAGCTTTTGGTATTTATATTCGTTAAAACTATGCCAGTCAGTCACCATTTCTGTATAATTTAAAAAATTTCTTTAAACTGATCTTACTATGTTTTCCTTATTATATATTAAACAGTTTTAGTATATAATTTGAGACTTTTTATAAAGTATTTTTAATTTTAGTTTACGCATTGGAGATGCTGGGAAGCCTTTTCTAAAATGTCTGCATATGTAACATTTGAGAACTTCTAGGTCAGCATTTTCATCATGACGCATCCACATATACAGATTATAGTCATATTTTTGTTAAGTTTCGCTTAATTAATGTTACATTAAAGTTTCATATTTAAATCCCAGAGACATGATAAACATTAGTAAGCTTATAAATGTCATGAATCAGTCTATCATATGATCTTAGATGTTACGAAAAACCCCCAGACATTTATATTAGTGGGTGTAAATCGTAATACACACAACATTATTGGGCTTACTCTTGGCATGTCTGTGTGTATCGTATTATCTATACCAGTGGTAAGCAAACTTTTTTGAAACTTGGTCAATTTGATTTATTGGTAATTTGATAATGGGTCCGTGTTCAAAATTTAAATCAAAATACACTATTTTTGGGACATTTTAAAATAAAAAACACTTATTTTGTATATACTACAATTGAACCGCGTGTCAGAGGTTGCCGATCACTGATCTACACTAACAAAACTACCCGTCCTACGGGCGGGATATTCTTTAAGCGAGTTAAACATTTATAATTACCTCGAAAAACACTTCAATTAAAATCTGTTAAGTTGCATTTAAAATTTAAGTTCATGAAACGGTTAAATTTCAAATACAACTCGTCAGTATTTTTTCTTCCTATCATGGCTTCCAATGCGTAGCTAAAAATTTTGATGGCTACATTCTTTTCTAAACTTATTGACTAATTTGATTTATTTTCTCCATTCTACGAAAGTGTGTGAAACTGTGTAAAAGCTTGTTGGAACTTGGTTTATTTTAAGAAAATTATAAAAGTTCATGGGGTAGATATGAAGGTAGAAGGCCGAGGGGAAGGAAAAGGAAAGCAATGATGGATGATTTGAAGGCAGGCAGGAGCTATCATGAGATGAAAAGGATAGTTCAGGATAGAACACTTTGGCGGGACACACGAGTTTGGACCTGCCTGATAGGCAGAACACGATGGATGGATGATGGATGGATAGATAGATAGATGGATAGATAGAAGTTCGAAATCTTTCAATTTAATTGCTCCGTGTTTTAGTATACAAATAATTTCTGGGCTAAATTGGTTGGTTAGAAATTACAAAGTCCTCGCTCCGACTCTATCTCACGATCTCCTGATCAGTTGTCCAGCGTCTTAACCACTAGGCTACCCCGGGTACCCATCTATCTGTCAACCAATTTTATTGTATGAAAGGATGAACAGATGGGTTTGCTGCGCGCAGACTGTCGTCACTGGGAATCGAACCCGGGGCCGGTGCATTCGTAGTTAGCCATGGTAACCATTACTACACACACACACACACACACACACACACACACACACAATATATATATATATATATATACAGGGTGATACAGGTCGACTCTAGAAATACGGAAATTGGAATTACGATGACAAACTTCAAATACAAACTACAAATTCCGCCAATTTCCATATTTTTGTGGTCGACCTGAAACACCCTGTATGTACATACAGATGTATGTATGTGTGTATGTTAACCCCTCCGTCTACGGCCTTGGTCGGTTCGAAGTTGACGGGGGTTCTGGTTAGGTGGCAGCAACGGATTTGTTACTCTGAAGTAGCTGATACTGTATAGAGACTCGCAATAGTTTTCTTCTATATTACTCTCCGATTTCTTCTTATAACGTATCGGGAAATTATTTTTCTCTATTTAAGACTAAGTTCTCTGAAGAGAGCAAGGCTCGTAGGAGAAGACGACTTTTTCTTATGGTAATTTACTGCTAAAATGTTACAGGTAATGCTCAGCCTCTAAGTTAGATGAGTCTAGTCAGAATGAACATTGGAGAAATTTTATGGGTTTTTGTATCGAATTTTTTTCCCTTAAATCATTATTATTTAATGCTGATCTGCTTTTGTGTTTTCGTTTTTTTTTTAATTCTCAATAGGCTGATTTACTTTGCAAAACATTTAAAGGTCAATGTTTTAAATGACATGGGCTGAACCTGTAAATCAAAATAACTTTTTATGATCAAATTGTCACTCATTTTTTGTGTAAATGCATATTAATGGTGAACATTGATACTAATAATATATATATATAAATACTCATTTTTGGTCCGACGAGTATAATCTTGGGCTATTTTTTTCGCTACTCTGCGACTTAGTTTGTTTTTTGTTCTGGCTATTTTTTTTTCTAATTGGATTCAGTTTCGTGGTGTTTGTGATAGAATTATGACGTGCCATTCGTGTGGTTTCGACTTTGAGAACTTGAATCGTCATGTCCCTAGATGAAGACAAAGCATTGGATGTTTTTATCAATTATGGCGTATTCTCTCATCCTTAACTTGCCCGAAATGTGACAGTGAGCGCCTAATACGAAAAGATCAGAAGATATTTAGGTGAAATAACCAATATTAACCGGTTAGGTTAAGTGAATGCCCGGTTAGGTTAAGTGAATGCCCGGTTAGGTTAAGTGAATGCCCGGTTAGGTTAAGTGAATGCCCGGTTAGGTTAAGTGAATGCCCGGTTAGGTCAAGTCGTGATATTTTCGTTAATTTAAATGAAAATGACGAGAGCAAACTTTTCTGGTTAATTTTGAGGTGTTTTGCACCTGGTAACATGAACATGTTAGGTTATGCTTTATTGTATAAAATGTAGTCAAAAATACATTTTTCAAGTGTATTTTGGTGTGTGTTTTTCGAATATGACCTTCATTCTTGCGCAAATGAACAGAAATACAGTTGTCATTGCATGGCCCAAACACATATTTATGTTCATTTGCACAAGAAATGAAGGTTATATTTGAACAGAGCACACCAAAATACCCTAGAAAAATGTATTTTTGAATTCAGCTTCAGGCCATGTCATTTTCTGCATAATGACCCATTTAAAGACAAAACAAATATTTTTGCTGTATCAATGCCTAGATTGATAAGCAAGAGGAAGCCATATTTTTTCATTTTAAACCGCATATTGAGAGATCTGATATGATCTGCCGAGTTAACTAAAAATGGAAACTGAAATATGCCTTCCCATCACGAATTACAAACAAACATGCACATGGGCCAAAATGAAAGGCTTAAGATTAAAAATTAAACGCTAAGCAGGACATGACTTCATCTTTTACAACGAAGAGAGACTGTATACAGAAAATAAACAAGATTACCTTAAGCTAAGTCTACGAAAATGATCATGTTGTTTAAAGAGAAATAATTCACCAATTATAAAATAAAGCAAATCAAAAATGTATCCAAACTTGTGTCAGCGTTATACGATTTTGGTCTATATACAAAATGATTACATAGTTTACAAAGAAATAATTCACCAATTATAAAATAGAAAGCAAATCAAAAATGTATCCAAACTTGTGTCAGCGTTATACGATTTTGGTCCATATACAAAATGATTACGTAGTTTACAAAGAAATAATTCACTAATTATAAAATAGAAAGCAAATCAGTTTTATCCAAACTCGTGTCAGCGTGATACGATTTTGGGCTTGATATGTGAAAATGAATATATGAATAAGAATATAAGGTTTGTATAAATATACGAAGTGTACGAATGAACATCAGAATTATATGAATGAAGGGATTATTCATTGTTCATTTTATTTATATATATATATAATATATATATAATATATATATATATATATAATATATATAATAATACATTCATTTTAACTGCAAACAACACACAGTATAATTAATGTAAAGAACGATGCTTGTATAGAAGAACGTCCGCACAAGATGATGAGAAAGAACGAACAAATGAAAAATGAGGTAACCACCCGGAATCGAACCGGGATCTTCCGATTGCCGGTCAGATATGCTAACCACTACACCATGGGCCTCGATCAATCAGAAGTCGTAATTCTCCTCATCTTGTGCGGAACGTCTTCTATACAAGCGTAGTTCTTTACATTAATTATACTGTGTGTTGTTTGCAGTTAAAATGTATATATGTGCGACATGCGGGAGGTGCCCCCTCAGGGCATTGGTTTCTGCTCGTATGTAGGAGAATTACGACTTCTGATTGATCGAGGCCCATGGTGTAGTGGTTAGCATATCTGACAGGCAATCGGAAGATCCCGGGTTCGATTCCCGGGTGGTTACCTCATTTTTCATTTGTTCGTTCTTTCTCCTCATCTTGTGCGGAACTTTTCTATAAGCGTCGTTCTTTACATATATATATATATGGGATGAATTTCACAATTAAAAACGTGAAATGAATGAATGATGCAAACGCAAAAGAAAAAAAATTATTCCAAGGCTTTTCGTGTATTCAGAAGTACATCTCGTCAGGGAAATTCCCTAACGTCATTCCCGACGAGGTGTACTTCTGAATACACGAAAAGCCTTGGAATCATTTTTATTTTTCTTTGAGAGTTGCATCATATATATAGATATAATCACTTTCAGGCATTCCTTACTGAGCATACAGTTCTTCACGTGTGCAACAATTTTTTTTTCATATTTCAATAAGTGGTGGTTTCTGGCGTAATATTTCTATTCTAGTACGAAGAAATGTAGCTTTTAGTAGG
>JAJOZX010014171.1:0-82389 GCA_023014485.1 Bathynomus jamesi
TTAATTCAGCACATTGAAAAACATTGAAAACCAACTTTTAAAACTTTCTACCGGAGATCGGTGTAATAGTAAATATTTACCAAATTTTTACTGAAAAATAAATTATAAAAGGTTGCAACCTGAGGATTTCATTTAGGTCAGCCAGTGTGAATGTTCCGTGAAAAGGGAATTTCTTTTTCAAAGTAACAAGAATTGCACGAAGTTCTTGGAATTTTTGTTTCAGGTGCAGTGTGCACTGGGTATTGGAATGTCGATGAAATTCCTGGTCGACATGTCTATAATAGGTCCGGAGTAAAACCAAATACCTCTTTTATCTTATCAGGTCACGCTCGTACGAAATTTCATACTCTTTTGTGAAAATGAAGAAAAGCTAGTCAATCCATAATTTTACAAACGTAAAGCTACACTAAAAATTCGAAGTGGCTCGTGAGCTTAAAGTACAGTAAATGTTAAGGTGTCACCGGCTTAAAATTTGTTAAAAATAGTACGTATGAAATTATTTACGCGTTATAATGCGAGCGTGGACCGACTCGATAGGGGTAAGCAGTGGTAAAACTGAAGTTCAGTTGCTGAAATTGGCTCTCGAGTGACTTAAAGACACGAAGTTCGTCCACAGTCTGATATATTCCCAAATCTCCCCATCTCATTCATGAGCTTTCATACTAAAATGAATCTACAATAATGTACAATTTACACTTACTGTTTACAATTACCATAGTCAGCACAACTTTTTTATCTCTCGAAAAGTGATGAAAAGTTATATTGTTCTTGTTTCCTCTAAACTAATCACAGAATCAAAGATGATGATGATGTTGGGTTGTTTAACCTCCTTCATAACGACACGGGTCATTCATATGACAGAGAGGACCTATAGCTTTACGTGGGATCCGATGCATTTAAGGGTCGCTACATCATCTGAATACGGAAGACGGTCACCTATCCAACTAGTGAAATGAACCATTCATTACATTTGGAAAACATAAAGCCATTTGTTGCTTAATCTTCCCAAATCTAACGGAAAAGTGGTGGTGCGACTTGGCCCAGATTTAGCTTTTCGTTTGGAGAGAAGTTACGGTAGTCATTTGCTTAAGAATACAAATTTAAATTTAAAAATTAAAGAAATTATTTATACATTTTTCATGTATTTTTAAAAAAATAAATGAAAATCATTAATTCTAAAATATGTTTTCAGATCAGATCAGATGATAGGTCGGAGGCATAGCCTTTGTAACGGCCCCTCCTAAACTTCTGTTTTTGTAACTAGTTTGTGTTTAACTCCTTTAATTTTTTCTCTCTTATTTTCTAGAAGCTGTGAAGAGCTTTTTTTCTTTCAATATTGAACTCCCCAAACAGAAAGTCTCCAATCAAAGCATCCACATTTTCAGCATATGGTTGTTGAGGTTCAGCCATTATCTTCCTTTCTTCTGTGTACTCTGGGTACAACAGAACAAAATGATGTAGCTCCTCTTCTTCTGTCCTACAAAGTTTGCATTCCACGTTTTCATTAGTATGTCTCTTCCTGTTGTACAGTGGTAGGCAGTTCGTTCTAGCCTTATATAGAGTTATTGATACGGGTCTATTATCGTAGAGAGTTTCCTCTTTTATTTGCTTTTTCCAGTTCTTATAGATTCCTAAACTAGATTTGTTCTGTACCTCCTCCATCTATCTTGCTGAGTCCCAGTTTCTTGTCTTTTCTTTGAGTTGCTCTTTAGTCATATTATCTATATCTTGATAGCTGATGTTTACTTCTTCAAGGTATTTTTTGGTTGTTTTTATCCATTTAGTGTTATTTCTTTCTCGCATTGTTTCTGAAATGGTCTCCAACAGTTGGTTCTTTCCCTTTTTTATATTCTTTATATATTGTATTCTTCCATCTATTATCCTCCTTTTCATTAGGTATGCCCCAATTTCTCCCCTTTGGGTGCAGTTTGGTGCGTATTTCGGTGCCCCCAGTATTTATCTATAAACTCCATTCTCAATTCTTTGTATTTTTTCTACTTCTGTATCAGTAAGGTTTATTATATTTGTTCCATATAGCACTGAGGGTACATCAACATTTTTCCAATATGTTTTCCCTATCATAATTTTGTTACAGCTCTTGGCAATCACAGAATAGGTTATGTTCGCCAACTTTTGTGCTTTTTCGAACATTTTTTCTTTCTGCGTTTTAAAATAGTTTCTTTTATTGTTAATCGTTAGACCAAGATACTTGATTTTATCTGTAACTTCAATAGTTTCTTTTTCTTGAGGCTGATTTTCCATATTATAAATCATTATAGTGCTTTTGTTCTTGTTTATATCAAGGCCACACTCCTGACTGACTTCTATTACTGTTTTCAAATTATTTGCCAAGAGTAGCCCATCATTAGCAAAAAACAAGATTCTTATATTTAAAAGTTCATTCTGAAAACCTGTCCCTTTTTCTTCAAATTTATCAATAATGAGGTACATTATTAGTTTAAACAGCACAGTTGAACCTGCGCAACCTTGTCTTATGCCACTTTTAACTTCTATTTCTTTTTCCACTGAGCCGAATTTTACCATGGTCTTGTCGTCTTTATGGCATCTATAATTTTTGAGTGCACTTTATAAGTCATTAAAACATGTATAATTTTTTCTCTCTTGACTGAGTCAAAGGCTTTGCTAAAGTCAATTGAAGTTGTTATTAATGGCTTCTTTTTCTGGAAACTGTCTTCTATACAATACTGTAGAATGAATAAATTATCTTCTATTTGACCTCCTTCTAAAAATCCAGCCTGTGTATCTTTTTTCTCATTATTGTTTATGATTTAGTTATCTATACTTTTTCCTGTTAGGGACATAAGTAATTTGTAAGAAATGCCTGTTAACGCAATAGGCCTCAAGTCTTCTGCTGTAGGCTCAGTAATTTTTTGAATCATCTTTGTATTTGATTTACTCCAATCTTCTATTTTTACCCCTTCATCTATTATTTGTTGGAAACCGTTCTTGAGCACTTCTAGACATATTTTATTATCTCCTAGTACCTTATACTCGTACATTTCTGGTTTTTTGTTAGCTGGTCCAGCAGCTTTATTATTTTTTAACTTGTTTATACGTTGCTTTACTTGATTTGCAGTGAGTTTAGGGTATTCCATAGGCTTTATAACATTCCTTGTTTCAAAACACAAATCCATGTGCTCTCTAACTTCTGACGGAAATTTGTATATAATTTCCCCATGTATGAGTATATTTACCCTAATGCTATTCATTGCAAATTATTTTTTTTTTCATTTTTGCAAAATTATTTGTAAATATACAAAAGTTACTTCAATGAAACCAAATTCAAAATGAACCTAATCAGTGTTATTATTTACAAATTTTGTAATAAATTAAAAATCCAATATCGTTTTCCTACTGATGGAGGACAATTAAGGAAACCGAACGCGTAATGATGGACCATAATTGTTTTAATCTGGGTCGCATTATACTAAGTCACGCATTCGGTAGCGTGTTGACCGAGAGGACAGCGGACCAATTCGGCCCTACTTCATCCGGCGTATTGCTACGCGCAGGTGCCGCGGTTAAAGCTGAGAGGCCAAACAGGTATGCAATAGGAAATAAAGGGGAAATTCCGATCGAAGGAAAGCCGACCCCCTTACTCTCTTTACCCCTTCCCAACCTAAATGTTCTCATTCCCCTCGCATCCCCGTGCCCATCCTATTGTGATTTGGAACTGCTTCAAACGGCGTAGGTTAAGTTGCCTCTGCCAACGCGCATTGATTCCTTATAAAATGGCCGACCTTGATAAGATGGCGAGATAGAATTTTTTAATTAGTTTGTCTGTTCGTTTGATTTAGGATTTATCGTGACAGCCGCTGTCAGTTATTTTACGTGCATTTCTTTAAATTTAAAAAATATGATATTATCAGTTCATTTAATGTCTGATTCACACATCACGTTAAATATTATTTACTCATAACGTAAATTAATTAATTAAAATTTTAAGAAAACGTTTAATTAAATCTCAAACACAACCGAAAATCACAAAACTTTATATAATAAAAAATTTAGACATTTTAAGTGTTTTTTTTAATTTTTTATTTTTTATGCATAACTTATATATATATTTATATATATATATTATTTTGTACATTGCGAGATGATGGCGGAAATTTTTATTTAATATTAGTATACTAGACTGCTCTTTAACAGGCTCACGAGCCACTTACTCGTAGATTTTGAATGCAGCTTTACAAATTTGTGCTCGCTGATTTTGAATTCCGAGCTATAAGTTTAGATGGCTGTGGTGTTTTTGTAAATTTATGGACTGTGGTTTTCCTCCATTTCTCAAGAATGCATGAAATTTTGAGCAAGCGTGGCTTGACTAGATATAGGTCGGCTTTGATTTATTCTTGTTTTGAGAAAACTGTGTTCCTCCGTTTCTAATTTTGTTGAGATGAAGAGAATAGAATTTCGAATATATTCTAATAAATAAGACAACCCTTTTTAGGTTATTTTTTCCTAGATGTTTCCCATAATTATAGCTGAGAAGTTCCAAATCGCGGACAAGGTGAAATTTCTGCACCATGGTTTTACGAAAACTTAACCCAGAACATAATTGCATTATGGAGGGTGATCGTAAAGTCACGCAACCCGGTAATGTGATACAATGTGACTGAATTTCGTTTCTTATAATTATGGTATATCCCATGTAATTATCACCCACGCAAAAGAGTTTTAAAAAAGCCTAATTATATCTAGTCATTCCACGCTGACATTAAATCATGCAGAGACGTTCGTATAAAAGATTTAAAAAGTATTTTCATCCAGAGAGAGTTTGAATGAGAATGTAATGACTGGGTTGTTTAACCTCTTTCGCAACATCAAGGTCATATGACAAATGGGACGTACAGCTTTACGTCAGATCCGAACCACGGATCGCGGAGGATGATCTCGCATCCAGCTACTATCCACACTCAATGTCACTTAACTTCGCTGATCGACGGGAAGCGGTGTTATGAACTTATGACACTAGTCACGGTATCCCCAGAGAGAATTTAACAGTTACATTTAGCTAACGAGGCGCTTTAATTTTAACGCAGCTTCAGATTTTTACTCACTGTCGAAGCTCAAAATTTCATATTTTACTGGTATAGAAATCTTAGGAAGAGAACAGTCGAGAATCTACATGCATATTCATTCAGGGTATACGTGGCAAAGGTCAGGAGCCAGCCATATCAGTTATATTATTTTATTAACAAAAGTTATAATAAATGCTCGAACTGAGCACCGTTAACTCGTAAACACATTTCATTACGTTTCACACAACTGTGTTGAATTTTTTGAACCATTTGAAACACAAAAAAATAAAATGTTAGGTTAATTACTCATTGGGCCTACCTATGGCTCCTGACATTTGCCACTGGACCATGCACTCACAGTCTCTCTCTCTCTGGTTACATTGTGCCCCACATAGCATGATCACTTGATCAGCCATTGAACAACTCATTGTTTTGATCACTTGCCTCATAAACACTTCTAAGTGGGAGATTCTTGAATTAGCCGCAGCGACAACGGGTGATCACTCACGAAACACTTTCATTCTCCAAAGGGACAAGTACACGGGCATAGATACAGGGACCTTCCACTGCTATTCCTCGCCGGAAAGATAGTTTCTCTACTCTCATGGTGGCACAACACCGCGAAGTATGAACTACTTAATATATCATTTGCCACATAAACACCTTTCACAGCGGGATACCCAGGTTGAATACTCGCGACATTGAAAGAGTTGAGAGACACATACACATGACAGACAGACATTTACAGAAAACACGCTCACACACTTGCCTGCCTTGTTAATAGATTAGATAAATATTTTGTAGAAATACATAATTTCCTAATAAACAAAAAAATTGCATGGCATAGATTAGGGGAGGTAAAGTTGCGTTTCTGCCGCATCCATTTCATTTTTTTTCTTTTTCTTCTCTCGGGTGGCTGGGTGCATGTGAAGTGTGAGGGCATAGTGTAGAAAATCTGATTTCTTTTCCCATTTCCTGTTTCAACCCCTTTCCTGTGGAAGCATTTCATCATCTTGCCGGCGCGATGGTTTTGCGCGTACATGCTTGTAAACGATGAGTTTGCTTAATCTTTTTGGATTAGTTATACAACCATGCTCTCTCGTGTACGATTTTTGTGTGCATAATGTGATTATTCTCTTCGGATTAAATCCTAATAAATGAATTGAATGGGAAGTTATGCGTACCGATTTTCTGAAAAAGGATTCGGAACGCTTTGTGCTATGTACTGGAGATTAAAAAGGGTAAAGTTATTTATTTTTAAAATAAAACCTTAATAGGCCTCGCAAAATATTAGGATTTTTAGTAATAGAGAAAAACAGTAATGATTTCCCGTTAAATACGTACATATTGCTCTACTGTGGTGGGTCCCAACTTTTCCTGGTTCAAGACATTCCATTCTCATTTGTTCTTCGTTCGCGGCACCCCGGAGTAATTGGAAGCAAGATGTTCAGTAAGAAGCAGTACAGTACAGTACAAACACATCTTACAGCTTAATTAAACGTAATATACCTCAGTCGATTGAGAAAATCCTCGAGAATTAGGGCTGAGAGAGAGAGAGAGAGAGAGAGAGAGAGAGAGAGAGAGAGAGAGAGAGAGAGAGAGAGAGCGCACGTTCCGCATCTTGAAACTAAAAGTAAGACAAGAAGAATGGTTTGCACTCTTTGATCGAATGTCGAAGTTGTTCAGCATAAAAGTATAGGAAGACACTATTAAGAAGCTCAACGCTTTACTCGAGTCAGTTCCAGGCAAGCTGGGTGTACCTTGCTGCGTTGAAAGGAGAATGGAAGGGAGCAATTTTTTCCATCACATCATCTTCATAATGTTTGGGGATGCAACGCGCCTGATGTCCTTAGAAGAGGAACTATATTTACGGAAACACTATAGAAACCCATATTCCATATAGTTGTTCACAATGCTATAGGGCAGGGGTCAATCAAATAATTTTCTGAGGTCCGCTTTGGTTTTTTTTCTGTAACTACCAAGGTCCGTTTCTCACGCTACTAACTATTATTAATAATATTTTTAGTGTTTTCGTAATGTGTCCGACATTATTTTATCGAAATCAACTTCTCTTTCAAAGTACTTAAAAAAATATATATTTTAGGCCATTATAAAAGTGCTTTGGCTTTGTTTTAGGCTTTCGAATTTTGAAAATTTTAACAGACTGACGTATTTACTTACTATTTTAACCCAAAATTATCTTATTACCGGCGTGTAAAACCCGTCGAGGGTCCGGATCCGGACCTAAATCCTATAGTTCTATAGTTCATTAATTGACAACGATTTTTTTTTATTTTGACACTGACAACGTTTCGAAAAATTGATGTTGGTCTTGACTCTTCACTAATTAAATCTCTTATTGGTCATTCTTTCCACTGTCTTTGTGAAGTTTGGCAACGATTTTCACTTAGAAATTACTTCGTTTGGATTCATTTGTTTCTTAGTCTAACTTTTGTGTATCTTTAATTAATTTTATCAGTAGTCTGAAATTTTAGGTCACAGCCCCCTTTATATATACACGGTGAACCAAATGTAGGTGGACAGTAGGTTGAATACGGTTTGTGTTATATTATATTATAACTATGGTGTTCATTATAACTATGGTGTTTGTGTTATATTATTTTAAATATTATAACTAAATTTATTTAAATTTTATTTTGTATTATAGTATACAAAAAAATTAAATATGTATTCTCAAAATAAACGTTATCATTTACTGTCCACCTACATTTGGTTCACCCTATATATATATATGGGATGAATTTCACAATAAAACACGTGAAATGAATAAATGCTGCAAACCCACAAGGAAAAAGAAAAACGATTCCATTCCATGATTTTCTTTTTCCTTGTGGGTTTTCAGCTATATATATATATATATATATATATATATGCTGCAAATCCACAAGGAAAAAGAAAATCATGGAATGGAATCGTTTTTCTTTTTCCTTGGCTCACAAGGAAAAAGAAAAACGATTCCATTCCATGATTTTCTTTTTCCTTGTGAGTTTGCAGCATATATATATATATATATATATATATATATATATATATATATATATATATATATAGATGCGACGTGTTTTTTTTATATAGTTTTCTTTTAAAAGTTGCTTAAAAGTAATTTTATTTAAAATATAAACCTAAAGGTGATCAAATAATGTAAAAAAAAACTTTTGTTGTACCTTATGATCATATTAACTGTAACTGTTGAAGATACAGGGTATCCAAGAAATAATTGGTAATTATTCTTATTATTAATCAATATGTGTACAATATATATGGTTGTTTATATTTCGAAACTGTTCAAGTTTAGAACAATTTCACACGATTGCAATCATTTGCCACCACAGTGTGTACTCAAATACTCGAACTCCATGAAAGCATTAGTAAGATACTCTTGTGGAATGGATCCAATGACCTGTATTTTGACGGAGTTCTGCCAGACTACTGTCGTCTGTCGCAATACACAAGTGATTTAATAAAAATACTCCCATAGATTAAAATTCAAAAAGGTTAAATCAGGTGATGAGATGACCATGTTATCGGTCCACCGCGGCCTATCCAGTGCTGAGAAAGTTGCGAACGCGAACAATCCCTCAGTCGGAGAAGAAAAGCTGTCCGCATTATATTAAGATAATTCGCTTCAATTACGATACAGTCGTCAAAGAAAAATGAATTGTTCATGCAGTTACGTGACATAGCACACCAAATATTAACTTTCGGTGAACCTCGTTCATATTGATTTGTTTCAGCGCTGGATAGGCCAGTAAGGCCACCTCGATCACCTGGCTTAACCCCTTTGAATTTTTATCTTTTGGGGTTATGTCAAAACACACGTGTATTATGACAAACCCCAAGTATCTGACAGAACTCTATCAAAGAATCAGAGGTTATTGAATCCTTTCCACAAGAGCATCTCGCTTATGCTCTAATAAAGTTAGAGCGTCGAACATACACTGTCGCGACGAATGATGGTCATCGTGTGGAAGTGTTATAAATTTGAACCGTTTGGAAATGTGAACAACCATATATGTTGTATAGATATTAATTAATAAGAAAAATATGACTAATTATTCTGAATAATTTTTTCTTGGATACTCAGCATTTTAATTACCTCGCATACTACTAAAACAAATTGGTATTTTGCTAAAATAGTAAAAAGGTAAATGCAGTAATTACTGTTGCCTCTATTGTGTGTATGTACAGTATAATGTACCATTAATTAATTAATTACAGACATTTTTTAATTGCATATCAATAATTACTTTAATATAGCCTATTATGGTATACTTCGGATTTTGAAATAGCATACATTTTTTGGCCCTGATTGCTACGAACTCTTAAAAAGAAGAGTTCAAAATACCACATTAGATATCTCATAGGCGTATGAGGCGAGGGGGGCGGGGTCTGGGAGGGCTGTTGCCATCCCAGACTAGGGAATTGAAAATTTGCAGGGCAAATAGTGAGCATTTTCAGGGCAAATACTGAAATTTTCAGGGCAGATTTTTCCTGACACTCCTTTGTTTTTTTACTTCTTGAGGTGAATTAATTACTTGCTACTATACTTGTAGTTAATAATTAAAACGTAAGTTGAGGACTTACTGAATTCTATATCAATTGCAATGCCGTAGTTTTGCTTGTCATTTAGAAATGTTGTAGCAAAATTTTATCTCATTTTTGTAAATTGTAATGTTTTTTATATCAAAAAGGCTTTAATATATGTTACTCATACTCTAACCTTTGTCTTATTTTATGCTACACATAGTGCTTATGCGGAAATCAGGGCATTCTGAAAATTTTTAGGGCAAATTTTTTCCGCCCTCCCGAGTAAAGTGCCATCCTATACGCCTGTGGATATCCTCACAGGCAGTTTCTCAACCTGGAGGTTCTCAGGAAGTGCTTTTTATATTATTTTTCCTATGATGCCGGACTTATGGGACACCCTGTATATTAAAAATTAAATCTCGGTGAATCGTAATAGTCTGCCCTGAAAAATTTTAAAAGGTTGGTGCGGTAAATTTTCTGTTTTTGCTGCAAGTGGTACGGAAGAAAGTACGTTTGAGAACCTCTGATAGATGCATAGTTTTATGCTTACAACTTGACAAGCGTTTGGGCATATTTAAAAAGCATTACATGAACACAGGGCCGGATTAACCATTAAGCAAAATAAGCCCGTGCTTAGGGCATCAAGGGAAGGGGGGCACCACAGAAATTTTCCATTGTCGGATTTACCATGGATTTATTATTCTATTATAATCGCGGCTTATAGCCTATAAGCTGTTGAAAACTGAATTATATATATTCATATATAGTATTTATTTTTTTCATTGTTTGAATTTGTAGTGAACAACAACCCTTTTGAGAGAATAAATATATTTCGTTGTAATCACACACTTTAAGCTTTGCGTTATTATTTTGTTTATATCAAATCTTTGAGCGCCATATTAAAAATACATATAGATTAAATATTTTCGTGTGCTATAGGAAGTTATTCTGAACGTGTGATTTGTGCCTATAATATTAAATATATATTTTACATAATCATTTGGTATTGTTTTACAGAAAGATTTAGGTTTATAGAATTGTAATATAAATTAATATTAAAATAAAAGAAACTATAAACTCTCTATATTGCTGTTGTATCAAGTGATGTTTATCACGGCCATTATAATAATAAGATATACTGACCTAAGTTAATTAGCGTTGAAGAAGTTTATCTGTTGCTCTCTCTTCTTCTCTAGGGTAAGTCTATGAAGTGTACTTTATTTGTATATATAACAATATTTTATCATACACGTATCTTTATTTTATAATTTATTTATCTATTGTCATAACAGTATAAAAGAATTTAGATTGTAATAACCAGAGTGAATAATTTGTAATGTATATATAACATCAAACGTAGTTAGGACAATTTAGGCCCTAAGCAAATGTTCATATTTCCTGTAATTAAATATTGTGTTTTAAATAAATAAATAAATGTAAATATAAAATGTGGCTCGTTAATAGTGAAATGTTAATATTGATATTTTTATAGTTTGCGTATTATTAATTCTAATGTTAAGTATTTTTATTTTATAGGTTTCGGTTCCTTCTTTCGGTTCCTTCTTTTGGTTCCTTCTTTCGATTTGATTTGTATTCAACATTTCGAGTTGATATTTCGGTTGAGTTATATTTAATTGCCACTTATATTTAAATTGCCACTTTGGTTGTGTACGGTTCCCATTTTGTCTTTCTGAGAATAAAAGAACAAAGCCAAGATTGTGATATGTGTAACTGTGTTGATTGCCACATAATATACAAATAAAATATTCTTTTTATTTCTGTATTTTACAGACCCCAAGAACCAAGATGAAACGTGTTCAGTTAAGTGGTGCACAAAAGCGAAAACTATCAAAAGAGAAACAAGAGAAGACTTTGGATTTAGAGTCCAAGACTGCAAAGCTGACTGATTTCTTCACACAAGTTCCACGACCACAACGTCAACATGATATACCGATTCTGAATCAAAACCAATCTCCGTCATCAGAAGTGGACACAAATACCACTTTGATCACTTCAAAATCAAAATATGATGACGTTGGAATCACCGAGGTGTCACAAGCAGGTTCATCTACCACATGTCTCACTACTGATCTCACTTTGCCTGTAAATTCTCTTGATACCTCTACTGCAAATGTTGATTCAAGTTGCTTTACAAGACATTCTGGGGTTGAAATAATTGCTGAAAATGAAAGTTTAGTGGACCATGGTGATGGTGGTGAAATGAATCAGTCTGCAGAAGATGAAGTAAATATAGCAAAAGATCCAGGGTTGTGGCTTGATTTCTCTGCTGATGATGTGGCTTATTGGATTGCTTGTGGACCCAGTGACTGTCAACACCACAATGGGCCATTTGACAAGTCTTACCGGCATTTCAGTAGTGGCAAACCAGCAAGATACTGTTCACAAAAACTTTTCGTTGGGACAAAAGCCAATGGTGAGAAATACAAGAGAGAGTGGTTATTGTATTCACCATCAACAGGATCAGTTTACTGTTATGTTTGTAAACTGTTTGCTCCTAAAAATGTCTCACATTTTGTTATAAGAGAAGGGTTCAGTGACTGGCGAAATACTATTGTAATTGATCATCATGAAAAAAGCACTACTCACCGAGACTCTATGCTAACATACTTAACTCGCAGACAAGGTGCGGGGTTGGGACAACAGTTGGAAAAACAAATTCAGGAAGAGTGTGATTACTGGGAACATGTCTTGAGGCGTGTCATAGCTGTTATTTGTACGTTAGCTGAACGTGGCTTGTCTTTTCGAGGAACAGAAGAAAGATTTGTATCATTGCAGAATGGGAATTTTTTAGGGCTGCTTGAGCTCATAAGCCGGTTTGATCCATTTTTAGCAGGTCACATTTTGAAATATGGAAATTCTGGCAAAGGAAATCCTTCTTACCTGTCCAAAACCACCTGTGAGGAACTCATTCAACTAATGGCTCAAAAGGTCCACGCACTCATTGTTGACGAAGTAAAATCTTCTGGTTATTTTAGTTTGTCAGTTGATTCAACACCAGATCTATCACATATCGATCAGTTAAGTATTGTACTTAGGTACTTAAAAGATGGACAGCCTATTGAACGCTTTTTAACCTTTCTGAAAATGAAAAGCCATACTGGTGAGGAAATGGCAAATCAGGTGTTGCAGTACTTACATGAAGTTTGTAAGCTAAACTTTTCAAAATGTAGGGGTCAATCTTACGACAACGCTGCCAACATGTCTGGGCGTTATAAGGGGATGCAGCAACAAATTTTAGAAACAAACAAGTTTGCTATATATGTGCCCTGTGCAGCCCATTCACTAAATCTGGTAGGCCGAAGTGCTGTTGACTGCTGTCAAGAGGCGGTTAATTTCTTCTCTACAGTGCAGTTGCTCTATACCTTTTTTTTAGCCTCAACCAGCAGGTGGGAAATTCTTAAAGGTTGTATTGGAAATGAAAGTGTCTTAAAATCCCTCTCTGATACCAGATGGGAGGCACATGCTATGGCAACAGCAGCAATTTTGAAATCTTTCCTTAAAATTTTAGAAGCGTTAGAATGTATAGCTGAAGACCAGTCACAAAAGGGAGACACTAGAAGAGAAGCAAATAATATTGCAAATAAGATGCAAGAGCTAGAATTCGTTTTTATGTTGAATTTTTGGGATGAGATTTTGCAAAATTTTCATAGAGTAAGCAAAGTTCTACAGAATAAGGATGTGAACTTAAAAACATGTGCAGATCTGTATGGATCATTAGCTGACCAACTGTGCACTTCACGAGATGAATTTGAAAGATATGAAGCAGCTACAAAGGAAATGCTACCAGATGTTGATTACAAGGCAGCTCAAACTCGCAAACGTATCAGAAAGAAGGTACCCAATGACGGAGATGCACCAGAAGTATATCTGAATGCCAGAGATAAATTTCTTATCACCACCTTTTACACAATTGTTGACAAACTTGAAACTGAGATGAGAAGAAGAGGAGAGATATACAAAGAAATAGCAGAGAGATTTTCTTTTCTAAGTGATGTGCCACATAATGTCACCACTTCATCATCTACTGAAATTGAAAGGTATTCTCAGGGTTGTAAAAAGATGATTGATGCTTACCCAGAGGACTTGAACACTAATTTCTCTGCTGAGCTTCAGCAGTTTCACTCATATGTGTGCCATAAGTTCAGTGCAAAAAAAAATGTAAAAACAAGATTCAGTCATGCTGAACTTTATAAAATAATTGTAGAAGACAATATTGAGTGTGCCTTCCCAAATGTAGAAATTGCCTTTCGTATATTTTTAACATTAATGGTCACAAATTGCTCAGCTGAGCGTTCATTTTCTCAGTTGAAGTATATTAAAATACCAACAGAACAACTATGCAACAAGGCAGGCTGGATGCCTTATCTCTACTAAGTATAGAAGCAGATGTGTTACGTAAGATTAGTTTTGAGGATCTGATCAAAGACTTTGCAATTAAAAAAAGTAGGAGAAAACTTTTCAAATATAAATGAAGTGGAAGTATACAAAAATAAACATTATTTTCCATCTTACTGTAAGTTTTGTTTCATTTCAAAAAATAAAATTTTATTTTATGGTTTATTTTTGTTTATATTTTGAATTACATATATATGGGGCACCAAAATCTTTTAAGTGCTTAGGGCCTCTAAAGGTCTTAATCCGGCCCTGCATGAACATAATCGAATTTCATAATGACAACAGTCGGCCTTATTCCAGATCGACCTTATGCAAGTACGAGTACTGTATATTCATTCCAAATAAAAAGGAAAATTTTTTTAAATATTTTAACTGAGATTGACTAACCCATATACTGTATATATATATATATATATATATTTTTTTTTTTTTTTTTTTTTTAGTTCAGGAAGAACCGATTCGCCTCTATTTAAAGGGCATATCTCAGCGGAAAAACAAAGAAAAAGTGAGAGGAAAGACAGAGGAAAAAGAAAGGGTGGAGGGGACAGTCGAAGTGGAAAAAGACCAAGGATGACAAGGACTGCAGGGTCGAGCCCCATCATCCTTGGGTGCTAGGGCCGGGAGGGCGCACGTGAAACCTCCAGGAACAAGCACGTACAAACGAGCACAAAGAGCACTCAAGAGCACGAGCTTAGAACCCCTTGCGGGGATATATATATATATATATATATATATATATAATCAGATTTTCAGTGAAATTGACTAACCTAACCTAACCTAGTCTAACCTAACCAGACCCACCCTAAGTTCAACTATGCATAAATTTAACTGATATGCGTAAGGTCGAGAGTTTCGACATTATGTAAGTTCAGAAGTTTTGGTGTCGACATGGTGCAGATCGACATTATTGAACAACTTCAAAAATGATCATGTAAATTATCGTTCATTATCAGTTCATCTGTTTCTCCATGCTAGATCGGTGGAGCACGATGCTTATTCCGGCATAAGTTCAAGTCAATCGAATCTAGTCTCTCTTATAGAGATAATCCTAAATTTAAAAGGATGTATGCACGAGGCAGGAACAGAACCCCTCGATAAAATCTCTCCCAACAATTTTTCTCATATATATATATATATATATATACAGGGCCGCCGAGAGCTGCCACGGGCCCTGGGGAAGGATTGGTATATGGGGCCCCCTGTTTATCAGTATTTTATTATGAATGTTTTTTGTGTACATAACAAGCAAACTGATTAAATGTCGAAGTCACTATTCAAAACATACAGTATGAATAAACGGTTCTAGGTAAATTCCACCGCGGAAAATTCCACCACGGTAAATTCCACCAATGGTAAATTCCACCAATGGTAAATTCCACCAATGGTAAATTCCACCCCAAATTATTTAAAATAAAATATGATATAAATAAGTAAAATGTAAATATTTTATTCATATGGGTACAAATAGAAGAATACAACGAATATTACAATATTACATATATAAAAAACATATAGCCATGGTCTAAGGGTTCAAAGTTGAAACTAAATAATAAAAGAAATCAAGGTCAAATGTAGACTCACCATGCAGGGTTGCCATTTGCCAACTTTTATTTGACTAAATTATTATTATAAATTATTTTTTATAGTTATATTTTATAGATTTTTTTTATAGATATATTTTATAGATATGTTCAAAGCTGAATATTATAAATTATTTTTTATAGTTATATTTTATAGATATATTTTTTATAGTTATATTTTATAGATTTTTTTTATAGATATATTTTATAGATATATTCAAAGTTGAATATTATAAATTATTTTTTATAGTTATATTTTAGATATATTTTTATAGTTATATTTTATAGATTTTTTTTATAGATATATTTTATAGATATATTCAAAGTTGAAACTAAATAATAAAAGAAATCAGGGTGAATTTTCCGCGGTGGAATTTTCCATAGGGGTAATTTTCCGCGGTGGAATTTATCGTGGAGGAATTTACCCTCGGTGCAATATACATGGTGGAATTTACCGTGGGGGAATATACCGTGGGGGAATATACCGGCCACCGAATAAACAACTCAGAAGAAAATTACCATTTTATTTTTCGAATCAATTATATTAATTTTCACCATACAATTTACAAATGCAGTACCAGTCCATGCAGGCAAGACAATTGTTTACTGCAAGATTTTCATAATTAGAAGTGTACTTTCTTTGCCTTCTCTCTACCAAAGTGGTAAATGGTACTGATGAAATTTAAAGTACGGGTTAACTGGCTTTCAATTGCAATGGTTCCCAGATCTGTCAGTCGGTCCTGGGCATTGGTGAACCGCGGATAATATTTTATCTGTTTCAGTTTGACTATGATAATCTCTATAAATATATGTTCATTAATTATATTTCCTCTCTGTTATTTAAGCAATTGCTTTATTAATATTTTAGATTTTATCCCCCTCTTTCTGGGCCCCTAGAGGTCCGGGCCCAGCGGATTTTTCCACGGTATTCCTCCTCTCGGTGGGCCTGTATATATATATATATATATTATTGAAAGAGAAATATTTCAGTGTCTGTGTTAGTTAACATAAAATAACTAAAAAAATAATACCAACCCCTTAACATTGTCCCCCCCCAAAAAAAAGAAATCAATCGAAAATAAAAATGACAATAAAAATTAGGACCCCTTCAAAATCCTCATTCTATAGACTCTTTTCAGAGTTACGCGAGGCCTCAGAATTAACATTCGTATACCCGAAGTGAAGAAGCATTGGCTTCAATGAAGATTGATTAAAAGCAAAATGTTGCATCAGAAATTACCAAAAAAACGAAAAATCGATTGAAGAAAAAAAAGGAAAAAAAACTGTTGATTGTATTTAGTTGGTTGATTCTTCTCTAGTCTTTTTCTTGTCTTTTTTTTTTGTTTGTTTAGTGCCTGAGTGGGCATACGGAGTAGGACATTCAGTACAGTACCTACCTGGCAATCAACGGGGACCCATAAATCACAGTAGGGTTTTTGTTAATAGCTGCATTAAATCTTAAACTGACTTATGGAGTGGCATATATATATATATATATAAGTGGTACTCTATGTGAAAAGGTGTTTAACTCTTCATGCTTCCACTTAAACTATGAATGCATTGATGAATCAAATATATTGTTGGGCGTATCATTTTCAACATTAATGTCATTATCATCATCATGACAGTCATTATATTCCCAGGCGAGGTGGGTTCAATGGGTCATTCATTAGAATGAATGGAAATTCATCATTTGCAGTCGTTCGTTACATTTATTAATATAATCTGTACTCAGACACACACACACACACACACACCACACACACACATATATATATATATATATATATATATATATATATATATATATATATATACACACACACACATATATATATATATATATATATATATATATATATATATATATATATATATATATATAATATATGCAGGAGCGTACGCAGGATTTACTTAAGACGGTGCGGGGGGGGGGGGCGAATTATCAGCTCTACAAAGTAATGATGAAATGCACAAAGCAAGAGCGATGCAATATTTAAATGTCTTTAATCGTATCTATTGATCGATGAACTGATATCTTTATGGTCACATTTTGATACTGATTGAATCCTAAATTTTCTATCTGATGTACATTATTATTATTATTATTAGTAGTAGTAGTAGTAGTAGTAGTATGATGCATTGTACTGGAATTGACTAAATAAATTTTCCATTTGATTATGCTGAAATACTCTTCATATTATGAATATTTGATCATTGTCATTACTCAGAGTATCTTTTCCATATTTAGAGTTTCGTACAGTTTTTAGTAATACTCATTTTTAGAATCAGGAAATGCGATGGAAGGCGTCGCCGGCACAAACAACAATGTATCCTGGATCTGCCAGGGCAAAGCTGCGCGTTTCAGCCCCCCCCCCCTCATTTGAACGTGGTAGGTTCCGGGAGAGCTCTGGGTGGCTTGGTGAATTCAAAGATCGCCACAACATCCACAACAGGAGGATTATTGGCGAAACTGGCGGTGTTTTAGTTGTGCCTTAGTGGTGCCGTTTTTATTTGTTTTACAGTCAGTATTGTGTGTGAAACTAGTGTACAGTATTTTACAGTATCTATTGTATGTAGTTACGTTTTTTCCATGTTTGTAGGAATGCTATTGGTTTTTAGGGGGGATAGGGGTGCCGAAAAACTCTCTCAACAGCGGAGAGGATCTGCACGCATGAGAATGGTATTCAGAGGTATGCATGAATATATATATATATATATATATATATATATATATATATATATATATATATATATATATATATATATATATTCTCTCTCTCTCTCTCTCTCTCTCTCTCTCTCTCCTCTCTCTCTCTCTCTCTCTCTCTCTCTCTGCTTTCTTTCTCTTCTCTAAAGATGGAAATTAATTCTTATTTCATCAGGCAATCGTTCATCCGCGAATGGAACTCGGTGTCGGGTTCACTGATCCACCCATTTTGGTCAACAAACATAATGGCAATTATTTCCTCGAATGAATTGACATTATTCGAACGACTGGATCACTGGACACCTCAAAGAACTCCCCCTCCCTACGAGCCCCACTCAGACCTACAATTCTGTCCCTATTCCCCTTATAAATTCTCTTTCCTCTCACCTGTGTAGTAGAGAGAATCAAATTCCCTGCAGATGTGGTCGTCTTCTTTGTGCCTTCTACAGTACCCTGAAGGAGAGGCACACCTCGTCGGTGAGGAACACCGCGAGTGGGAGCAGTAGGAAGGCATTGGACTCAACCGGTTCTCCATTGGCACGCGATGGCACTGTGAGGCAAAGGAGCAGAGAAAGCACTTGAAAGGAAAGGCTTTTAGTGTGGGAGGTTTTAAGGGATTGTGGAGACGTACGAGGGAGGGAGGGAGAGGTTGAGGGAGGGAAGTGGCGGTAATCGAAGAGGTTTGTGAAGCCCCTCTGAAGTTAAAAACTCCCTGAATGGCACACTTGGATTCCCCTCCTCGACACGCGCGCGAGTGGCACGCAATGGCACTGCTGAATGAAGAAAGCGTCCCACGCCCGGACTCTCTTCCGGTTTCATTTCGATCCCTTCGCTCAACCACCAATCACGAGGGGAAGTGGCACCATCAAACTCTTTGGAACCAATCGCGTAAGAGTGCCACGTTCGGTGAAACCAATAGAACGCTTTCTAAATCAAAAGGATGGAACTGAGGCGCGCAGTGGAGTAAAGCGAGACAGAGCGCCGGTTACCGCCTCTAGGGGGCCCAAGGGAGCTCCGCCCCCAACTAACAACGAGCCAATAAACGATGTTCCTTTATTATCCTAACCAGTTAGCGACACACTCTTAAATTACGAAGAGGGGTAAACGGGAGCTTTCGCCCCTCACCTTCGTAACAAAGGAAAGTCAAATCTAATAGCGGAAGGCATAAGAATCATTTTAGCTTAGCTAATTTTATTGATATTTCCCTGGATATTGATCTTCATTTTCCGGTTTAGCTAGACTGTCATGAGAAAAGGGGTCTCTCAAAAAAATGTAGTGACGTCATAAAGTACGTCACTTAGGAGTTATGACGTCATGGAGTGATATTCAGGAAAGGCAACTGTAATACAAAAATCAATGCGTATTGGGTCAAATGTGCTGTGCGTAACTCGGGTAAAGTTATTGTTTTAGAAATTAGTAATTGTTACAAATGTTGATGCTTTTAATTTTAATTAATTAACATCCACAATTTTATAAGTTTCAAATTTAAAAGTAATTAATTGAAAAATTAATTGTTCTTTCCTGGCGTTTGCTGCACATGTCATTAAAATTTAAAAATCCAATAATTAACTGCAAATTACTGCTTTTTCTGAAAAGTTATTTTCTATTTTAAAATATTCACTTATTAAATAATAATAAATAATTATTATTAAAATCAAAGAAATAAAGATCGTAGATCGTAATATATATATATATATATATATATATATATATATATATATATATATATATACAGGGTGTACATAAAGTCAGGATCTATTTTTGTGAAACACTTGGAAATTATATGGAATTCAATCATAAAATGATAAAGTGGTAACATTTATTAAATAATTAAGAGTAGGATTAGACGTGACGCCCATCAGTATCCCTGCACAGCTCAAATCGTTCCGCAGCATTTCTAAACATATTCTGGAGCATTTGCGGGGTTATGTTATCTGCAGCAGTTCGTATACGTGTACGTAAGTGTTCAAGACTCGTAATCTTCGTCTGATAGACGTGCGATTTGATAAAGCCCCATGCAAAGAAATCTAAAGGGGTTAAATCTGGTGATCTCGCTGGCCAAGGTCTGTTGCTTCCGTGTCCGATCCAGCGATTTGGAAAACGTCCATTTAGATAATCCTGAACAATTTTGGCATAGTGACAAGGAGCACCATCATGTTGATAGACGACGGTACTAACAATCCTATCCCCAATCAGCTGAGGTTCAAGGAATTGCTGCAACATGTCCAGATAAATAAGCCCCGTAACTGTAGCTTCAGCAAAGAAAAAAGGACCATAAACCTTAGATTTTGTTAAACCCATCCAGACATTAACTTTAGGTGTCTCTCTTTCCCAATTTTGGACGAAATCATTCGGTCTTTCATCTGCCCAAATTCGACAGTTATGGCGATTTACTTTTCCACACGTATGGAAAGTGGCTTCATCACTAAAGAGAATGTTGTCCATTAAATTATCACTCCAGATTGTTCTACGAGATCAGCACACACAGCACTTCGTCGAGGGAAATCTTCCTCATGTAAATCATGTAAAACCTGCAAATGATAGCTTTTCTTCTGCAAATTAACTTTCAGAATTTTGTGCACAGATGACGTCGGGAGGCCGAGTCTGTGTGATGCAGCACGAAGGGACGTACGTGGCTCCTCAGTGATAATTCCGCGTATTGCATTCACGGTAAGATCTGACATACACGGTCGTCCTGATCTTGCTTCATCATTTACAGATCCCGTTCGTTTAAATTTGTTCACCAATTTTCGTATTGTCTTGTCTATTGGCCCCAGCTTATGAAATCTCCTTCTAAACTTCTCTCTGATGTCATTGTATTTCTTTCCCGCGATTCGCCAAATTACTATTGCCACACGCTCTTCTGTATTCATTCTAAGGGCTTCTGAAAAGAAAAATAGAAAAAAATAATTATTTCACAAAAATAGATCCTTGCTTTATGTACACCCTGTATATATATATAGTTATAATGTTTCAGACCAACAAAGACCCTAGAATCCACTCATGGCTGGTTTACCTAACTGTGGTTGTAGTTGTGTATTGCGCATGTCCTCCGTGGTGGCGGAGGGGACCTACAATTTTACGTGGGTTCCGAATCACAAAAACCTTAATTTTACTACCTTACATTATACCCAATCGATCAACATACGCGTCTAATCGATTTTTAAACATGTTTATAGACGTGCTACTAATTACTTCCACCGGCAAACTATTCCACCTATTTACTATTCTATGCGTAAAAACGTTTTTGGCAACTGCTGTCTCGAACCTTCTACTTGTCAACTTACACCCACTATTTCTATATTTCGAAAAAGCTGTTTCTATTTACGTTATCGAACCCATTCATAATTTTTAAAACCTGGATTAGATCACCTCTTAGCCTCCTAGTTTCGAGTGTAGTAAATTTTAACTCCTTAAGCCTATCCTCGTATGACTTCGACGTAAGCGACGGAATCATCTTAGTTGCTCGTCTTTGAACTCTTTCGATTTTATTTATATCTTTGCGCATATGCGGATTCCAAAATTTTATCGCGTACTCCAAATGGGGTCTAACTAATGATTTATAAAGAGGAACAATAATATCGCGCGATTTGTACTCAAAATTCCGAGCTATAAAACCTAGCACCTTGTTCGCCTTATTGACCGCTGCTGTACTTTGTTTCGCCACTTTTAAATCACCAGTGACGATAACTCCTAAATCTTTTTCCTGTTCTACGCTTGCCAACTCCTTCCCTGACATACTATACGCGAAATTACTGTTACACGAACCTATATGTAAAATTTTGCACTTATCGACGTTAAATCTCATTTGCCATGTGACTGACCAATCAACGATTTTGTTCAGATCTTCCTGGATTTTACCTCTATCTTCATCATTAATTGCCCTACCACCCAATTTCGTGTCATCCGCAAACTTTGAAACTGTACTGACTAGGCCGACATCTAAATCGTTAATATATATAAGAAAAAGCAAGGGGCCCAATACAGAACCCTGAGGAACGCCACTCACTACATTAGCCCAAAACGACTCCGCTCCATCAATATACTAATATACTGTGTATATATATATATATATATATATATATATATAATATATATATATATATATATATATATATATACTGTTGTAATTTAAACTTTAATATAATTAAGATTTTTGAATAAATAGTTTCAATAAAGTGTTATCAGAACTTGGCAAAAGTTATAATGAAAAAAGAGTTTTGGTCTTCATTTCTATAACTCTTAATCTTTCTTTAATAACGGGAGAGCACAGCGATTATGCCAAATGTGTGCCAGTTTGGTGGGAGAATATGTATGTTGCAGTATTTCATATACAGTACTTACTGATATTCATATCGTATTTATTTTTTTCATATAATTACATATTTAACGTGAATGTAATTTTTATGTATTTACAGTACGTAGTTTTTACATATTTGTATATTTACAGTATGTAATGTTTTTAACGTATTTACATATTCACAATATGTAATTTTTACATATTTACATATTTCCAATATGTAATTATTTCGTATATTTCTTAAGTAACCTGTATAAAATACAGGGTGTTTCATCATTAATTTTAGTTTTGTATAATTGTGTGATAGATTATTCTTTGTATAGAATTAAGTATTTCTGGGTTAATGATTACCAAGTGAATGAACCCAATAGAGATACATTTTCACAATTGTCTAAAATTGAAATCAAAATGAAAATTTAAAATTTTATTACCAGAAAGTTAAATTTCATGTTGCAGATATTAATAATAAAAGCTAAAACAAAATTAAAACGACAATATCGATGTTACGTCGAGTTACAAATATTTTTATACCATGAAATCCATAGTTTAAAAGACATATGGTATGACTGATGAATAAAATGAGTAATTGGATTAATTATCTGAGTTTGGAATTATTTGCATTGGATTGTATATTGAGTACATATTCAGTAAATATATGTGGTAATATCTATATATGCGGATAGAGAGATATAATTTATATAGATTTCGATGTATCGGAAACCATTTCCGTTTCTTGCTTCAAGTTTCTGAAAATCGATTGATATTGCAGCCACACCAAGTTTTTGAGTCTTAAAATAATGACTGAACTTCCCACGCGCAACCACTTAAATTCTTTCCTGAATTTCACGGAGGAAATTCATTTTTAGAGACCCCTCGTCTTACCTTCCCTCGTATATTACGCCCAGAATGACCTTATTGGAAACGGGAACTTCATCTAATAATCACTCGTGAAAAGGGATCCCAAAACCCTTATGAATTCGTTGCAATTTCTAATTGTGATTTCCGCGCTTAAGCGCCTCAAGGAATGGAATAGCGTTTTCCATTTCCCAGTTTCGGTTTCTTTCCACTTCCTAACTTTCGCGCGTGAACGGTTTGGGGAAGGGGGGTCGTTGGGAGATGTTTTTCGAGTGGGAGGCGCGTATATGCGCGAGGAGGGTCATTATGGAGAACTAGAAAGAAGAGAAGTTTTAAGAGAAGTTCTTGTTTTGCTGAACGGAACGCCTCGGATCTATTTCAGGCCATACATCTTCCTTTTAAATAATATTCAACTACGTTCATCATCGTATGACATAAAATTAGCTCCGTTATTAACCATAAAAAGTTAATTTTATACATTTCAAGTTTGGAGAAGTCTGCCGCCATCATACCATCCAGAAATTGTATTTGGAGAAGCGTTTGGAAACGAAGCGAAGCGAAGTACAGTACTATGTCCAGTACGTAAATTTATGGAAAATACAGAAGCTGTAAAAAGATGTGAACTGAAACTACAAAATCATTTCAATTTTTTATGTTTTACAAATTTTTGTTTGGAAAATTGATTAAACGGAAGAAACGATCATTTATAAACTTGAAATATGATCGTTGCAAATTTTATTTACAAAAGAATTAACCCACTTTTGATTAGTAAAAACTAATTTGTTTACAAATTTTTCGAAGAATTCTCAATAAAGTTTATTATTATTATTATTATTATTATTATTATTATTAAACTCGCTATCATTAATCAAATATTGTAATATTTTATTACTATAGACCATGCTTCTTAAACTTCAGTATCGGCGACATTAATACACTTACTGGACCTGTATGAACACCAGTTTCCCGTAAAAAAATCATCTAGCAGCGCATTTCTCATCTTCATATATGCATCGAACGTACGTCCCTTGCGGCTGTTTGCGAAAGTTTTTATGTTGTGTAAAAGTTTGTATATTTGATTTTGAATTTTTGCCGAGTTATAGCGAGTATTTTTTTCTGAATGTCCGTGATTACATATTTGGCCTTTATTCATTCTATTAAAACCAACCGTGATATGAGATTATGAAGTAAAGAAAATTTTTTAGTTTATATATAACAAAATAGGTTTTCGAGTGTAACCAACAGTTTTATCATAATAATAATGATAATAATAATGATGATGATGATAAAATTTACTGGCAGGAGGCAAATCCTATAAAAAAAATCTTAAAGTAAGAATCTCAGAGTAAAAGTTTATTTAAGACTATCGTTACTAGGAGGAGTTGTGCTTTAATACTTTGTACGGCCACATCACAAAATTTAGTTAGTATGACGTTATGGAAGTGACGGGGCTTAGGGTTTGTTATAAGTTATTTGCTCAGAGGATTTTACTTACTTATATAAAAAAAATCCAATATCTACAGTATTTTTCAAAGTGAAGCGATTCTAATAGAGTTCAGAACCTCAAACGCTAAATATACTTCGTCGTGAATGACTTAATATTTGGTCATTGAGTTACTCTATCATAATCGGTCATACACTGCAACGAGTGAAGTTCCGTATGGCATGAAAACTTTAAACCGTTTTGTACCAGGGACACTAACCGGGAACTTGCTGGCTCTCTTTTTAATCCTATATACCAAACGGAACCTATATACGATCAGTGATGGGAACCTTTTATTACTTGGAACGTTAAAATTACAAAAAGACCACTCTGGTCTACAGCGACCGCGACGCGATTCTGGGGAATCGCGTCGCGGCCGCTGCAGTATGCGGGGCTCCATTCTGTCAATATAAAAACACACGCGACTCGAGTCACCGAAGTGGTGAGCGAAACACTTTTTGCTTTCAACGTAATTCTTGCGGGAAAACTTTAGTTTCGAAGTCGTCAAAAGAAAATTATTTTGAGACAGTCGACATTATACTCCATTTCCCTCATGCAACAAAACCGCAATGGATCACTTCTTCCTTTTGAGCGAGAAACTGCGTTAACGGTTTAACACAGACAACAGAAGGAATGGTTATGGTTTGATCGGGAATAGTGTTTCTCGAAATGTTTTAATCAATATAGAGTCATTTTGGTGGTGTCTCTAATTATTCAATATAATAAGAATCTTATTATTCTCTCTCTCTCTCTCTCTCTCTCTCTCTCTCTCTCTCTCTCTCTCTCTCTCTCTCTCTCTCTCTCTCTCTCTCTCTCTCTCTCTCTCTCTCTCTCTCTCTCTCTCTCTCTCTCCTCTCTTTTTATAGTTTGAGTATTGATCATTGCTGCGGTGCAAGGCCGTTCGTTTGTATTGCAAATTTTATATGTCCAAATGAGAGAGAGAGAGAGAGAGAGAGAGAGGAAACAGCCAAAAGATAAAATAGAAAAGAATTCATTTCATGTAAATAGTTTTATTCAATATATATATATATATACACCGGGTGGGCCTTTTAACTCTGACGGTTTAATATCCTTATAACTTTTTTGTTTTTTAACCAAATCAAATAAAATTTATACACAACATAGGTACATACATAAAGTTTTTTTGGATATAAATTTAATTACCTTTATAAACTTACAAGGTTAGTTATAAACTTCAATGTGATTTCCACCATTTTCGATCAGTATAGGCAGCCTTGCTCCGTATTCCAAAGCCACCTTTTGTCGCATTTCGACCGTAATTTCACCAAAAGCTGCTTGAATTCTCTGTTTCAGTTCATGAATGTCGGTTGGTCTTGTCGCGTAGACTTTCGACTTAATAAACCCCCATAAAAAAAGTCGCAAGGGGAGATCGGGAGAGCTTAGAGCTTAGATTAGCAATTACGCAATAACTTTGGCTTATTTTATACATTTCGTTATAAAGCATTTGTTTTCGTATACGTCAAAAGGTTTTTCTTCGCCATTTCGTCAATTCTTCAGATAGATAAAAGCAACTTAATGAAAAAAAACTTTATGTATGTACATATGTTGTGTATAAATTTTATTTGATTTGGTTAAAAAACAAAAAAGTTATAAGGATATTAAAACCGTCAGAGTTAAAAGGCCCGCCCTGTATATATACTATATATATATTTCAATTTAGAAAAAGGAATCTTAAAAAAGTTTACGAGTTAACTGCTCCCTTCCCTTTAAAACAACTCTCTCTCTCTCTCTCTCTCTCTCTCTCTCTCTCTCTCTCTCTCTCTCTCTCTCTCTCTCTCTCTCTCTCTCTCTCTCTCTCTCACACACACACACACACACAATTTAATGAAATTAATTTATTCCACAAATATATTGCTTTTTTTTTCGGTTCCAAATGAGATTTTTCATTTATTAACTTCATTTATCTTATTTTTAGTGTAATTAAACGATTCCGGAAAGTGAAGGTCAAGGATTAAGGTTTGAAAGCGCTTTTAAAAGAGGATAAAAAGAATTTTATTAATATATAAAACCTTTCAAAGAAATATACGAGATCCACTTTTCCTTTAATATTGTAATTAATCTACGTATGACGTTCAGACCAGGATCAAATTAAGATTTTTGTTAACTCTTAATTAAGTTTTATTGTTTAAAATTACTTTATTTCATCTGTTTCTGAGGACTTTCTTTTTTTTCTTTTTTTTTTTTTTCTCCCATGTTTTGAGACATTTTTAATTGAAGTTCGATTGGTCAGTTCAAGATTTTCTTGAATGTAGGACTTGTTCATTGGGCGAAACCGGGTTTAGTTTTCGTTGTAGAAAGGGTTCGGCTATGGTTGGAAATATATATATATATTATTATATATATATATTATATATATAGGGTGAACCAAATGTAGGTGGACAGTAAATGATAACGTTTATTTTGAGAATACATATTTAATTTTTTTGTATACTATAATACAAAATAAAATTTAAATAAATTTAGTTATAATATTTAATATAATATAACACAAACACCATAGTTATAATGAACACCATAGTTATAATATAATATAACACAAACCGTATTCAACCTACTGTCCACCTACTTTTGGTTCACCGTGTATATATATATATATATATATATAGATATATATATATATGAGAGAGAGCTATGGCTAAAATAGTGAACGGTTACTCGGGAAATAATATATCTGTCTCCATTCGTGCGTTGTAGCATACATCTTTCGCATCCCACGTAAAACGGCTCTTTCCCTCTCTTTCTCCTCTCCCCCCCCCCCCCCCCACTGCACCCCCTTAACGTTTAATTCGAGGACGGAAATAAATCGTCCCCGTGCGTGTGGAAAACCAAATTTTGTGGTGGTAATTTTAGAATACAAAAATCTATTCTTATTTGCGTATCAACGCAAAGTTTTTACATAAAATTTCACCAACAGTGTGTATACATACTGTATAATATATATATATATATATATTTTTTTTTTTTTTTATGCGAAATTTCTTATTGATTTAAATTTAATTTAAGTAAATCAGATATTATGAAACTTTTTCAAATTAAAATTTATACTTTCAGAGTTTCTTCCTCAATTATATTTACTTCCAATTTTTATCGTTTCATTTTAATTTCCTGAGTTGTAAAATTACTGAATTTTAAATTTTATGCCAATGAAAGGTTTGGGAAAAGTTGGCAATATTGGGAGCGCAGTGTAACAAATGTGTAATTGACCTTAATGTTTGTGTACCACGATCACTTTTGAATTGGTTTATCTTTTTCTTCAGTAGCCTTTCTTCCAGTAAGATTATTTAGTGCAAATCAGGACAGTTCAGTCCTGGACAACATGATGATTTGGGGAACTCAAAAGTGGTCTGTATGTACGGTTTTGACAGGGGTGCAGTGCCAATTTTATAGGTGCCGGAGCTCTGGTGGGCCTGACAAAAGCCTGCCATTTCCTATCCTGTTTCTATATATGCCACACGATGACTAAGTATTTCGTGTTTGCACTCACTAATTATCATAAAATAAATATAATTATCAAGCAAATAAAGAAAAAAGAGCAATCATGTATTTTATCAATTTAAGAAGTTAAAACTACTTAGTGCTTACCAAATACCACCAGTGGGAAGTTTCACAATAATTTCCACAAAGGGTCAGGCGTGATATGTTTTCGGGGGTCTGAAGCAACTCTTGTCCTGGTGTCATCTGCCGATCTGTGGTACCGCAGCCATGATATGGCATATGGCTCAGGATTCCACTGAACTAGAGGAGGTCCATGTAGTTTAACAAACATAAGCGCTGATACATGATTTATGAGAATTCTTGAGCGTGTTGTTTTTATTATCAAGTTCATGTGACTGAATCCCCTCTCACACTCAGCAGTACTAATAGGAATAACTTGTGAACAGCTCAGTAATGGGTGTAAATCTTGGGGGATGCGGCGCCCATGATCTTCCACATAGTCTCTAAAGGAATTTAGTACAGAGTAAGAAGAAAGCTTAAACCTCTTACAGAGAGATGAGATTTCAGCTTCTCCGTAATTAGGTGGTATTTCATTAGGCCAGTAGTCTTTTTCAAGGACATACATTTCATTTAGCAGTGATTTATACATACTTTGAGGTTCAGAAGTTTGAGAACCTTTCATGGATGTTGTCGTGAACATACGGTGCTGCAAATTGTTCACAAGACTAGTAAGAAACTGTTGATAATTAATGGAGACAATTTTTTGTTGCTTGTTATGGTAATTCCTCCAAACTTCCTCTTGCAGAGGTGCCGGAGCGGCGCTCCGGCACGCTCCGGCAGCACTGCACCCCTGGGTTTTGAGGTTAGGTTAGGCCAGGTTTATCAGGGAGTAAGGTTTCGTTATATTGGGTTACATTAGATATTTTTATTTTAGAATTAGGTTAAATTGCATTAGATTTACATTACGTTAGATTACGTTAGATTTACATTACATTATGTTAGATTTATTAGAGAGGGAGGTTAGGTTACATTACAGTAGATTAGATTTATTAGGGAGTTCTTTATAATTTTATATGTCGAGATTTTACTAGTTTTACATTTGTTCATCGGTAATTCGCTCTAGTTGGGTCCAAATGGAATGACTCTTCATACTTGTGGTTTCACTACAATACTTTTGGTAAGTTACTCATAGTTCAAATAAAGTACGACTACTTATGAAATAACTGCCACAGTTTGGAGCGACTTCAGTTTTTCTTGTCAGAGATGTGGCCCTTTTTTGCCGTTACTTTGATCTAGAAGTATGTATTACTAGGGGCACTCAGTATATTTTGCCCCACCCTTTTTTCTTAGTTAAATATAGGCCATGGGGCTGAAATGTCTTTTGGGCCGTAAGTTTTAATTTTCTGCGCTTCACATAACCGGATTTTTCCAGTTTGAACCTCCCCTCGTTGTATAAAACCGATGGTTAACGCAGTTTCGAAAATGGCGTCTGACAGTGATATGCGTCGCAAACAGAGAGCTATTATCGAGTTCTCAACCGCAGAGAAGGAAACAGTTGGAACTATTCACAAACGTCTTCAAAACGTTTACGGGATGCTATTGTTGATCGAAGCACAGTTGGACGTTGGTCTAAACGTGTGAGATCATCGGAGAGAGGGTGAGCCAGCCTCGATGATGAGTCACGTAGCGGTCGCCCGACATCGGCTGTGACATCTCACACTGTGCAACGTACTAACAGCATCATTCGGTTAAATCAGCGCGTCACATACAAGGAGCTATCACTGGAGATAGGAATTAGTGAAGGAAGTGTGAATACGATAGTTCAGCAACTGGAATACTCAAAAGTGTGTTCACGGTTCGTTCCTCGCAAACTGACTGAAGATCACAAAGCCCAAAGAAAAGAAATTGCTTCCGAGTCGTTGGTTCGATACGAGACAGAAGGGGATGACTTCCTTTCACGAATTGTGACTGGGGATGAGACTTGGGTACACCACTTTGAACCTGAAAAAGCTCAAAATGGTTCCCTCTGCAGGAAAGGTTATGGCCACCATCTTCTTGGACATGAAAGGGGTGATTCTGGTGGACAATCCCTGGGGATAGGGGATTTAAAGAATACTTCCCACGTGGTCGCAGCCTGTCGTAAAAGGCGACTAAAAATAAGGGACGGGTGTGGGGGAAATCCCTCCCACCTGTATGTAGCTTTCCACAAACAAGAATGGGACGTAATGTCTGCTAAGGAAAGCTCACACACTGGCAGGACGTCACCCAGGATAAAAGGTCCCCTCAATCCGCTTACGCACCAGGGTGGGTGAGGAGAGCAATGGTGCAACTTTTCTCAGTCCCAGAGGAGAGGAAACTTCACCAAAGGGATCAACGCGGGGGATCCCACCAGGTCAAGGTTTTGACCCTGGACCGCAGCAGTTACATCGGACAATGGGCCCAACAAGAAACATATGTCGGTATGACACAATAAACTGGACATTGGAGAAAAGAACTTAGTCTTAGCATCAAATCAACGCTAGGCTAAGTTCAGATATAGTTGAAGTGTTTGGCTTTGGGTGGAAGCCCCACTTACAGCTATTAAAAATACTAGAAAGAGTATAAACCAAAAGTGGACATTATGAAGAAAGGACAAACAATCAACTCGGAGGCATATATTGCTACCCTACCGAGACTCCAGAGATGTATAAAGCGAGTTCGACCGGAGAGAAAACTGGAAGACGTCCTTCTTTTGCACGAGAATGCAAGACCACACAACAGTTTGCAAACAAGAGAGGCCATCACAAAAATGCGCTTGACTGTGTTACCCCACCCTCCATACAGCCCGGATCTGACGCCTTCAGACTTCCATTCGTTTGGGTCAATGAAGGATGCTATTCGTGGAAGAAAGTTTCAGAGTGACGATGAGGTTTGTTGAGGAGGTTAAGAGGTGGCTCTAGCGGAACCCAGCGGACTTTTACCAGCAAGGAATAAAGGCCCTTGTTTCTAAGTACTGTACAGGAAAGCCGTAGAAAAGGATGGAGACTATGTGGAAAAATAAAAACTTGTGAGAAAGGTATGTAACTACTTGCGTACAAAATTTCTGGAACTTACGAGGAAACTTGGAAAGAAAAAAAAGGTGGGGCAAAATATATTGAGTGGCCCTCGTAGTTTGTTTTCGACAGTGACCCTCTTGGAAAAAACAATTGCAAAGAACATACGCAAGTCGCAACATCAGTTTTTAATCGTGTTAAATTAAGAACATACAAAGCTAATATCATGAAAAAGTGAGGATTGTTAAAGTGGGGATTCCAAATTTGCGAAAGGAGTTTGCTGATTTGAGAAAGGTTAAAAAGAGGCCGTAAGCTAGTTGCGGCCTGAAGGGTATTTCCAATGAAAAATCTCGCTTAAAGTGAGAAGTTCTATACAGTGGAGATGGGAGTGGATCAATTTGTAAATTGCCCCATTTGAAATTCTTGCTCGCGAAAGTTTCATGCACCGAGATTAGGAATAGAGATAATAAAAATATATATATTCTGTGTCCATGCGAGTAGTTTATATATACAGGGTGGCGCTAAAATCAGGAACCATAGGCACATTTTAATAATTTGTGTTTTAATATGCGTTTTGTTCTTTTCAGATTTGTTGTTGAACCTATGGCACAGAAATTGACAATAGATGAACGGGTGGAGGTAGTTTTAATGTGTGCAAGGCATGGTAACACACACCGATCAGTTGCTACTGCTTTTAATGACAAACACCCTGAGAGGTCGCCAGTTGTTCAGGCATCAGTTGGAAAACTGTCCACTCGCTTCAAAGAAACGGGAAATGTTCATGATCGGCCGAGTAGTGGCCGGCCAAAAGGTTCAACCGATGCAGCAACATCACTAACGGTACTCAATCACCTCGAAAACAGCCCACGTAAGTCCTTAAGAAAGTTATCCCAGGAAACGGGTGTCTCCAGAAGATCCATTCAACGAATTCTTACAACAAATCGTTTCCACCCCTACAAAGTCCACCTCGTTCAGGAACTGCACGGTGACGACACAGACCGTCGTGTAGAGTTCTGCCAGTGATTTCTACAACATCGACAGCTTCAACGAAGGATCATGTTGAGCGACGAAGCGATGTTTCACCTCAACGGTCGTGTCAATAGGCATAATGCACGCTATTGGGCTAATGAAAACCCCCACTGGATGGAGGAAGGACATGCGCAATTCGATCCACGAATTATGGTGTGGGCTGCGCTCTGGGGGGGGATCGGTTAATTGGCCCGTACTTTTTCGACGGCAATGTAACAGGTGAAACATATCTGCATATGCTGCAAACATTTCTAATGCCCATACTGGACGATATTCTATTGGCAGAACGGGCGGAGATGTGGTTTCAGCAGGATGGTGCACCACCACATTTCGCAACCATCGTCCGGAGCTCTTTAGATGAAACATTCCCAAGCAAGTGGATCGGACGGCGAGAGCCCGTCGAATGGCCACCTAGGTCTCCAGACCTCACGCCTCTTGACCTTTTCTTGTAGGGCCATCTCAAGTCGGTAATCTATGCTGATCGACCCAGAACCATACGTTCTCTAAAGGATAAAATCACATCTGAGTGTGCCAAAATCAGTAACAATGTGTTAAGGAATGTTCAAACATGATGCATTCAACGCGTCAGAAAGTGTCTGCGAGTGAAAGGCCACCAATTTGAACATTTATTATAATTTAATAAAATGCACCTATGGTTCCTGACATTTGCGCCACCTTGTATATATGCCTCTGATAAACTTTCAAATAAGTCCATACAATTATCATACTGGTATCGAAAATTAATTATATTTAATGTTACTGTAATTTTAACCACTACAGAAGATATCTTTTCAATTTTACGCAAACTTTACCTTATACATCTCAATGTCCATTTAACAAAAATACGTTCTCTCTCTTCCGACTCATTCACATTATTTTAACGATTTAACAAATATGGAAATTAACAAAATACCCGAAATAAACAGTTCATCCACTCTATGGAACTGATTCTATCACGCCTCATTTTGTTAAAAAAAAAATAACATTCGTTTATAAAGGGTGATCCAGAGAAATGGGACCCAAAGGAAACCCCTGTAACTCTTAAAGTATAAGTCCTTTTATAAAATCATACGCATCATTCGAAAGAGGATAGTTACAAGTTTGTACAGGATTGTATAGGTTTTGACAATACAAGACAAGATAAGATACAAAACAAAATAAAAGTGTTAGTTAAAACTAACCCTTCAAGATGACTGCATGGACTGTGGAACAGCTGCGTTTCATAACTGAGCAATATTATGAGCATGGAAGAAGTGTAGTTTCAGCTCAAAGATCTTTCAAGACAAATTTTCAGATGTCAAAATCACCTTCTAAGAAAGTAATCCGTCGGTGTGTCAGAAATTTTTCCCTAACTGGCAGCATTGGAAAAAGAACAACTGGAAGAATGCGCACAGCAAGGATAGACGAGATCATTAACAGAACTCATGAAATTGTACAGGATAATCCTAACATAAGCATCAGACGTGCTTCTCAGCTGTTAGAAGTTGGATATGGGACAACACACCGTATATTCAAGCAAAATTTAATGCTCTTTCCATATAAAATTCAAACAGTGCAACAACTAAATGATGGAGATTTCGCACGAAGACGACAATTCTGTCAGTGGATCCAACAGAAGGTAAATGACCACCAATTTTCTAGCAACTTTGATTATGTCAGACGAAGCCCATTTTCACTTGAATGGAACTGTAAACAAACAAAATTGTCGTTTCTGGGCAACAGAAAATCCATTGAATATTACCGAAGTCCCGTTGCATAGTCAGCGTGTAACTGTTTGGTGTGGTCTTACTGCATCTCAGATCATAGGGCCGTACTTTTTCGAGGATTCCACCGGAAACACGGTCACTGTAAATGGTGATCGCTACGAAAAAATGTTGACCGATTTCCTTATTCCTAAATTAAGAGATCTTTGTCTAGAAAACCACTGGTTCCAACAAGACGGAGCTACCTGCCATACATGGCAGTTTTACGTCAAACGTTTCCAGGCGAGTTAATCTCAAGATTTGGAGACGTTGAATGGCCCGCAAGGTCTCCTGATTTTTCTCCCTTAGATTATTATCTCTGGGGATATTTAAAGAGTAGGGTCTACAGAAATAACCCAACGACCTTGCAAGAATTGAAGGCCGCCATCACAAATGAGATACAGGCCATACCACCGCACACTCTTGCAAAAGTGATGCAGAACTTACAAGCGAGAACACTGGAATGCTTGGCAACTAATGGAGCACATTTGAAAGGAGTCATTTTAAAAAAATAAATATTTCATAATAAACTTGTAACTCTACTCTTTCGAATGATATATAGTTTTTATGAAAGGAATTAAATATTAAGAATATTTGGCTTTTTTTTATGGGTCCCATTTATCTGGATCACCCAGTATAATTGTACCGTGTATACATGGCAGTGATGCTGCTCTCTGCTCGCTTCCTGAATGGGTATAAAACAACAGTGAAGACTGCTTGTGCTTAATATATTCGCACAATATGCTAGCAACGATAATGAATGTATGTGTGTGTGTATATATACAGGGCGTCCCAAAAAAATGTATACACACTTTAAATACTTATAAAGGCAGTGTTTATTAAAATACATTTCATTTTCAAAATGTAATAGAATCTACAGACATTATTTAATTGTTTTGTCAACGCCTGTTTTCAAACTGACGTCCGTTCTGGTCCAGGCACTGCTGATAACGCGAAGCAATGGAATCGCAAACATCACGAAACATTTCGTTTGGTATTTGTGTGCATTCTCGTTCAATGGCTGCTCTCAATTCAGCGACTGTTGCAGGTTTTATAGCGTAGACTTTGTCTTTTAAGTATCCCCATAAAAAAAAGTCTAGTGGTGTGAGGTCTGGTGAACGCGGAGGGTATTCTACGAAACCCCTTCGTCCAATCCACATCCACATCGTGCCAAGTACCACTGGCAATACTCCACTCTTCGGTCCGGAACATCATCATCTTCATTAATAGCATGGACTAATCTTGGAATGTAACTTTTCCATTGACAGCGCTTCAAAATGCGTTGGACAGACGATTCTGAAATTCCTACCTCACGACTCGCTTGCCGCACAGATTTTCTTGGACTTTGGTGATACGTTTCCAGTACTCTTTCTTGCTTTGTGGGGCTTGTCGATGTCCGTGGTCTTCCGGAACGCTTCTTGTGGACATTCTGAACAGTTCCATCGGCTTCAAACTTATCTCTAATTCGAGTGATGGTAAGTCGCGTTGGTGGATCTGTTTGAAACTCCCTCCTAAACTGTCTTTGCACTTCAACTGCGTTTTCACACTTCCAGTAGCATTTTAGAATGAATTTCCTTTGTTCAAAGCTTAGTCTGACTGCCATTATTAATTCTAATGGGTTTAACTTGGAAAGAAAGAACATCAATTGAGCTATCAGCTGTTAAAGTGTGTATACATTTTTTGGGACGCCCTGTATATATATATATATATATTTATTTTTTTTTTTTAAACTTTTAATTTTTGAAATTTTAGTTTGTTTTAATTTTACTTTTATTTTGTTTTATAATCTAGATAGTTTTTTAACAACTTTTTAACTTTTTTTGTGTTAAGATTTTATTATCGTACAGTTTGACATTTGTATTTACTTTAGTTTTATGATTATTTTTAGATGCTTCTATTTAGTCACTGAAGATGGCCCCTGAGTGGACCGAAACGTTTGGCCAATAAATGTTGAGAGTCGTATCTCTTGTTTTCATATTCCTATTGAGGATAAGGTTCCCGAAGAACATTTCTATCGTAACTATATATATTATATATATATATATATATATATTATATATATATATTATATATATATATATATATATATATATATATATATATGCGTGTGTGTGTTATTGGAAACAAATATGGAAAGAGAGGGAAATATAATGCAAATTACATAAGATATGACATTCTATTGATAAATGTTATGTTATGTAGTACTGATCATACTGATGTGGTGCAGTGTGATTGGTTGTCTCGTATCCAGTCAGAAGTTGCCACACACGGACAGAGTCTGTATATGTATTGGCAGTGATACATTATATTATTGTTAGTGTGCGGTGAGCACTATGGCATCTGTAATGGAAATATCACGTGACAAATGTAACGAAATAAAGATTTTAGCCGGAGAAAGCTACTATCGGCAAATCGCAACCCGACTTCGTGTTTCACCTAGTCTCACCCGTTTGTAAGAGGGTTCGTGAAACAGGTACTGTTGTTGATAATAGACGCGGTTGTGGGAGAAGGCCCAAACCCTCCGGAAGTGAAAAAGTTACTCTTCACAGATCAGTCCAAGTTTGAACTCTTTGGGAACAATCGACGGCACTTTTTTCAAAAGCGCGGCGGAGAGCAATAAAACAGTTCCTGTACAACAGCTCCAGTAAAGCATGGGTCGGATCATTACAATTTGGCGTTGCATCTCGACCAACGGGGTGAGGGATGTACATAAAATCGATGGTACCCTAATAGCAGACAAGTACAGGCAGATTCTGATCCATCATGTAATACCCTCAGGAACGCGTTTGATTTGACAGGGATTCGTATTTCAACATGACAATGACCCAAAACATTCTAATTTTATTGGGGTGAAACACTATTTGGAACACTCATAAAGATGCCTTGACCTGCACAGAATCCTGAACATCATCGGGGTCATATGGTGTTATGGATGCTGAGAAGATTAAACGACATCCGAACATCCTGGATGACTTATGGAAAATATTACAGGTTGTTTGGGGCAGCATTTCAGTCCTGCATTGATAAACTGTACTGGAGCATGAAAACAAAATGCCAAGGTCTTTATAAGATAAAGGGATCACATACCAAATACTAGTGTATTGTACAGTACACTGTAATTATTTGCTACTTGTACATTTTACTGTTTGTTTCCATTATCGGCTGAAGAAATTCTGAATGATATTTGTACTTTTTGCTCTATTTCCATATTTTATTCTACTACTGATATATATATATATATATATATATATATATATATATATATATATATATTAATATATATAATATATTATATATAGATAGATATAGATAGATAGATATAGTGTATAGTGCAGTGGTGAGCATCGCTAACTACGAATCTACCGGTCCCGGGTTCTATTCCCACAAGAGCAGGCTGCGCGCAGCTTACCCAACGTTCTTCCCTCCATAGAAAATAGGTTGGTAGATAAAACTCCTATGCCGATGATTCCACTCCTCACTTCTCCACCCGCTTTCCAAAGTGTCCCTTTCAATAGTCACTTCATGATCCGCGTGGAGCGGCTATGGGACACCTGACCTCTCATCTTTCTGCTATATCTGATTGGGGCAGAGAAAACCTTGTGGCTTTCAATGCCTCAAAATCTCAGTTCCTCCATCTGTCTACTCGTCACAATCTTCCACACGACTATCCCCTTATCGTCATCAATACACAACTCAATCTTTCCTCTTCTCTTAACATTCTTGGCGTTCCCTTTTCTCGTGATCTTTTCTGAAAGATTACATATACTCTCTTTCCAAAACAACTTCTAAGAGGTTAGGTGTGCTGTAGCGCCTCCGCGGTTTCTTCACCCCCACTCAGTTACTGTCTCTGTACAGGGGTCTTGTTCGCTCCTGTATGGAGTATGCTTCTGATGTGTGGGGTGGCTCAACCCACACAGCCGTACTTGACTGGGTGGAATCAAAGGCTTTTGGTCTCATCAATTCCCCGCCTCTTACTCATTGTCTTCAATCTCTCCCTCTTCGCCGCAATGTTGCCTCACTCTGTCTTTATTATCGCCATTATAACGGGCATTGCTCTTCTGAACTCTCTAACTGCATGCCTCCTCTTTTAAGGAGAACACGCAGCACCAGACTTTCTACACTTTCTCATTCCTTTTCTGTGCAATTCTCTAACGCAATGGTTAATCGGTATTTTCAATCTTTCATCTACTCAACCGGTCAACTCTGGAACAATCTTCCTCAATCCATCTTTCCTCCTGTCTTTGACCTCTCATCTTTCAAACGCAGTGTCTAGGCATCTCGAAGACCTTGGACCTTGATTTTGGCTCTCTTCTTCTACGGGGGGGTGGGGGCGCTTTTGCGGGCATTTGCCCTTGGCTCCTTCCTGCATAAAAAAAAATGGGTACCCTGATCGGGAGGTCATGAGATCGAGTCTGGGTAAAGACTTCGTAATTTCTGACCACCCGTGGTGAGTTGTTGTTCAGATTCCATGTTAAGCTGTTGGTCTAAGTCTTAGCAAGAAACTTGACCTTCGTCAGAATGAACAATTTGGGCGGGAGCGAAACCAAGGGCTTATTGTAAGGTGTATATACACAGTATATATATATACACAATGTTCCCTCTAAGGTGTGCGCGTGTGCGCGCGCACACGCGTTGTGAAACCAGCGCACACAGCAAAATAAAATGCGCACAGGCTCAAGCGTATCATGAGTCACGACAGTAAATGAAGTAATTTCAAAAATTTCAGTTTAATGAATTCTATAAAGAACAAATTAAGAAACCGCTTGAAAGAAAATCATTTGGACATACATGCTCATGCGAATTAAAATTTACCTGAATGATGACGGATACTTAAATGATACTTAAATGAAAGGCACTTTCATTGAATGTTATTTTGATTATATTTTATTTTATTGAATTTTATTATTTTTTTATTTTATTCCTATTTTGTGAATGGATAAAATCGTGTATTAATCTTGATCGTCTATTTTAAATTGCTAAATGCTAAAAATTGTTTTGAGAAATGATAACTAAAATAGTCATTTTCAATTAATGTTATTTTTTTTTTATTTCTTTATTTTGTTGAATTTTATTTTACTATTTTTTATTTTATTCATATTTTTAGAATGGATAAAATGTTTTCTTTTTTAAGAATATATGATATTGTAAACAGTTTTTTAATATCCATTTAATAGTACCGTAATGATCAAGCTATCACCTTATGGAAATATTATTAAGTATTTATATTTAATATATTTAATTTTGAAGATAATAGCGCTCAGAAAAGTTTGCACAATTTTTCACCATGAATCTAAATGTATGCACAACGAAAATTTCTTGCGCACACGGACTAAAAAAAATTAGAGGGAACATTGTATATATATATATATATATATATATATATATATATATATATATACATATATATACACACACAATAAACTTCCGATAAACTGAATTGTTAGACCTGAGGTCAATCAGTTTTTAGAAATTTCGGTATTCCCAGATTTCCCCACCCCTCGCCGCCGTCGCCTTCAAACTGTCGAATAAGCTTTATATTCTGTTGAATATAGAATGATACTCCCTTCCTTTTCTTATTAGGTCCTGCAGCAGACATTTTGTAGTTCATTGTCACTAAATTGTATGGAAAAATTCACAAATTTACTCAGAAAATTATAAAAATTCAGCGTTGCATTTGCTACGGCACGAATTTCGTCCTATTCGCTTCGTTTCGAATGTTCACTTTTGTTAGTTTAGAACCAAATTTTCGGTTTCCTGCGATTCTCCGTATTTTAGTCATCGGTTTTCCGAAAGTTTAACTGTATATATATATATATATATATATATATAGGGTGAACCAAATGTAGGTGGACAGTAAATGATAACGTTTATTTTGAGAATACATATTTAATTTTTTTGTATACTATAATACAAAATAAAATTTAAATAAATTTAGTTATAATATTTAATATAATAAAACACAAACACCATAGTTATAATGAACACCATAGTTATAATATAATATAACACAAACCGTATTCAACCTACTGTCCACCTACTTTTGGTTCACCATGTATATATATATATATATATATATAGTTGACGTGTTTTAATATATCAGTGAGTCTCAACCGTTTTTTAGCCGTGGCCTCCAAAGTAGTTCCCAAATTTGTTGGGTTACCCCACCGACTCAGACCCCCTCCCCTCACGATAATGAGAGTGAAATCAACTAGATACTAGATTATCTTTTAACACGATATCTGACCCGTATTTCTGAACATGGTTCTCTGATAGTTCTTTTCTCGGATGAAAAATCTTTATATAAAAGTTTGGTGTCAGACATTTTTAGTTGAACTTATTTCAACAGAAAATCCCAACTGCATGAACAACAAGGTTGTGCTGAAAACCCATAGGTGATAGTAAGTTAGTACCGTGTGGCACCCCGAACAGCGGTGTACCCGTAGAAAAATGGGAATCCCACACAGTTAATGATAATAATAGTTTATATTTATATTATAATAATAATAATAATAATAGGTAAAAAATTGTATGTGTAGATTTATATTTGCAAGTAGGTTACTCTACAACTTTTTTTGTAAAACTAAAAAAAAATCGGTTTTTTAAATGTTATTTTTGTTTTGATTTAGTCTCCTAAAGATTTGTGGTTAATGTTAAAAATAATCGTGTATCAATTCATGATTAGGTTTTATAAATGAAAAAGGTGGAAGAAGGAGAGGAATTTACGTGTTGTAGCAACATTACGGTGAAGTTTGGGAGTTCTGATGCAATATTACATTGAAGTTTTGGGGTTTTAGGCACAGTACAGATTAAAACAAACAATCCACAATATTTGCGCTCCATTCGCAAAAATCAAGGTCGTGTTGCTTCCACAGTAAAAATGCAGTTAAATATAAGATTATTAAATTTGCAAAACTCAAACCTTTTTAAACACACACACACACACACACACACACACACACACACACACACACACACCTCCGCATAAGCGAGGTACCGACTTTTTCAAATCCATCTATCTAAAATACTAATTAACCAAACCTAATTTAACTTTACCTAACAATATGTCCGTGACATGAAACAGACCATTGCCGTCGGTGTCATCAAAGAGAAGCTCACATAACCAGCCGGAGGCAAGACCACTAAAGCAGCCGAAAAGGCACTCAAGAAGAAATAACCTTGAGCCAACATCTTATATGCTAAATTATGTAATCTTGTCTTTAAGACGTATGGGTTTATACAATAAAGTTTCATAAAGATTAAAATTTTAACATTCATCTGTTGGGTAAAATTGTGATAACTGAAAGTTTATACAGTTAATATTTTAGTTTTAACTTTTAGCGAGTTAATTTTTAACGTACTTATATTGTACGGTATTGGTATTGTGAAAGAGTTTCCTTTCTTTAACCTTAGTGCCATTGAACAGAGAAGAGTGTGATAAGTGTTTCGGGTGCAATTGAGAGTTAGAACGGTACTTTTTTGTTAAATAGTGAGGTACTCGCTAATTGAACCTTGCCTATTCCCGTTCAGATTACTCTCACTCACTGTCATTCCCGTTGATTCCGCGCCCAAGAATGGGAAAGTGAGAATCTCAAACGAGACATTTTCAAATCAGTCTATTCCCAGTTCAAATCTTTCTCATTCTCATCCACGGCCTTTCTCACTTGGGTCCGGGTTAGGTTACGATTGGTTAGGTTTGGTTAAAATAATATAGGGTAGGAAATATTAAACATTCCCACTCAGCGCCGTTTGCCGCGAGTATCAATATAGTGACATCGTTTCCAAAATCATGAAACGCTTCTCTCAAATGTGCATTTTTTTCACTTTTGTACATTCTCACTCGTGGACCGCGAATGGGAATGCCATTGAGCGGGCACTAATTCCTGAGGGAGCTGCCTCATTTGCTTCATGGTAAATCCCTGCTATGGTGGTGAGAAATAAATAGAGAATTTTGAGCATATCTCCAAGGCGATCGTGAATACGAGTTGGGTGCTGTACAATCTGCTCCAGGTCATTTAGGACAGAGAAGTTATAAGCTTGTTCACCATATGGATGTCGGTGAAATGGGAGGAAAGCCAAGGGTGGTGATGAACAGCTGAAATCTCGTAAAATGGAGATTTCACCGAAAGGAGAGTGGGATAGAATGTATTCCACATTGGAAGTAAGGTAGTCAAAGAGTTTTGAATAGTCAGTAGAATTAAGAGAAAGATAGCACGAATGTATTTAGTTCGGATTGGCATATAAGCTGTAGCCAGAGGGTGTAACGAATTTGGAGGATTCAAGTTCGGGAATACGAGAGAAAGTTAGGTCGTGCGTACATATTCGCAGCATCCACCTTTGAAATGAAATTGAGTTTAGGGAAAGTAGAAGGATACAAAAAAGAGGTTGCTGTCAGTCGTCCCAGACTCCCGAGTTTCAGTGAGGAAGAGAGGGTGAGGTTTAGAGGAGAAATGGTGTTCAACAGATTGAAAGTTTAAGGAAAGGTTACGAATGTTGCAGAATTTTACGAAAATGAATCAGGGAGGGGCTCAGAACATCTCGAATGGGCAATAGCAAAACCAGCCCCGCCACCTGGCTCTGCATTGCCGTTATAGGCAGCGGGGTATCCAAAAGTGGGGACATTTATGGTCTCCTCCCCAGGGGACTCCGAGGCTCTCGAGGTCAATGCCATTTCGTAGTTGTTGTTTTTTCCAATTTTGAAAGATTATGTAGTGTGTAAGATGCATGTATGTGTAGTGAGGAAGAGTGAGAGAAGCGTGTGTTTGAGAGCATGCTGGTCTGCTCATAGGGTAGACGAGACACGGAAAAGATTTATATATATACATATATATATACACACACACACACAGTATATCACTTTGAAATTTTAACTTTTTCATTTTACATGACAGTGCTTGTGATCAGTGGGTCACGCAGTTTCCCTGAAAGCAAAGTGAAGACACCGAGGTCGGGGATTCAAATCTCGATGATGCTGGTTAATGATGAACTTGACAAACCAGGAGTTAACGTAATGAACAATGTTCTTCTTAATTGAGTGTGTGTCAGTTTCTTGCCCTTCTGGTTTCTTGCTATTATTATTCTTTTACATTTTTTATTCTTTCTTTACGATAAAATTACGTAAAATTGTAAATTATGCACAATTGAAATTCCGAAATTACAACGAATTTTCTCTCTCTCTCTCTCTCTCTCCTCTCTCTCTCTCTCTCTCTCGAGAGAGAGAGAGAGAGACGAGAGAGAGAGAGAGAGAGATGAGAGAGAGAGAGAGAGTATCGGTGGTATCGGTGGGAAATAGGTAGGTGGATTGAAAACTGGCTGAGGAATAGGCGGCAGAGGGTGGTAATTAAAGGGGCTAGTTCGGGTTGGGCCTCGGTCACTAGTGGGGTTCCTCAGGGTTCCGTTTTGGGGCCACTGTTGTTTACCATTTACATAAATGATATCGACGGTGGCATCGTCAGTCGGATCGCCAAATTCGCTGATGACACCAAGCTTGGGGCCAATGTTGGGACGCCCGAAGCGATCGAGGAACTGCGTGCGGACCTAGGTAGGATAGGAGAGTGGTCCGAAAAATGGCAAATGCCGTTTAACTTGGGTAAATGCAAAATGATGCACATTGGCTACGCCAATCCCAAGTCGGACTACTCGATGTTGGGCAGTAATACGAGGTGACTGATTTAGAAAAGGACTTGGGTGTGCTAATTAGCAGCGACCTTAAGTTTACGAAACAGTGTGTAGAGGTGGAAAAGAAAGCCCAGAAACTATTGGGTTATATCAGGAGGCAATTTCAGTTTCGGAACAAGGAGATTGTGCTCTCACTGTACAATTCCCTTGTTCGGCCGTACCTGGAGTATGCTGTGCAGTTCTGGTCGCCCACCCTCAGGAAAGATATTGAGAGGCTGGAGCGAGTGCAGGCGAGGGCCACAAAGTTAATCCCTTCCGTTAGGCATATGGGCTACAATCGACGGTTACGCGCCCTGAACTTGTTTTCGCTTGAAACTCGGAGGCTGCGCGGTCAACTGATCGAGGTTTTCAAGCTCTTACGAGGGTTCAACGATGTCGATTTTAGAAGTATGTTTAGTTTAAATGATAACCCAACTCGCAACAATGGTTGGAAGTTGGATTTGAAACGGTTTAGGACTAGTGTGTGTGGGAATTACTTTACGTATAAGATCTGTGACACATGGAACAGGTTACCTTCGGAAGTTGTGAACAGTTCCTCTGTGGATCAGTTCAAGAAAAGGTTAGACGAAATCTTGCACACTATTTGAGTGTGTAAAGACATTTAGGACCTCAGTCTGCGGAAATTTCTTTTCCTATAAAATAGTTAATATCTGGAACCAACTTCCCTCAGAGGTTGTTTCCAGTCAAAGTGTAAATCTGTTTAAAAATAGGCTAGACAAAGTACTGAATACACTCATAGTTTAAGATTAAAACCTCAGAAAACTCTGCAGGAGTTCGCTTGCTCGGTGTCTCTGTGAGCAAGCTAAATATAGAGCTATTTATATATTCTCCATTTCCTGTAAAATTTCCTTGGCTACTTTTCCAGGGTCAAGGTATTTTCTTCAACCTTTTTCCGTACCTGCCTCTGGCAGGGAGGGAGCGGAGGGTGGGGAGAGAGCCTTCTACTTTACTATCCAGTTTTCTACTACTGCTAGGATAGTTGAAAGAAAAATAAACTTTTACAAATTTTCCCTGGCACCCGTTGCCATTGGTACCTCCTCGGTATGGGCCGCAAGGCCTTTTGAGGTACTTCTTTTCCTTGTAACTCCTCCTCCTTGTAACTCTCTCCTCTCTCCTCTCTCTCTCTCTCTCTCTCTCTCTCTCTCTATATATATATATATATATATATATATATATATATATATATATATCGTGAGATTCATTACGAGAGATTTATTATCTTATCTGACCTGATCGCGTTTCGAGATTAATGATACCCTTCGAAGATATAGATGTGTCACTGCTCTTATAGTATGTCTCGAAGGTATCTTTGGAGAGATTTCGATAAGATTATCCATCATGAAGCTTTATTCAACGGAAAATATTCTTTGTATTGTACATTCTTTATTACATTAACATTTTATTTTAGGTTTACATCCTTGAGGAGTGGCATGTCTCAAGGGTTCTGTGTGTGTGTGTGTGTGTGCAGGCGAATAACAACTGGGTAGGTGAGGTCGAGTGTATAATAATTGATAGATGTAGGGAGATAATTTTTTTCGTGAGTTAACACTTTTGATACGTCAGAAAATTAAAAAAATTAGATAAAAATCGAGAAACATTTTTACTGTCTCCATGAATGGTGTGAAGTGCTGGCTTGATGAGATGTCAGCTCGCATTATGATTGAAGATGAAGTAGTGCCAGACGAGCCGAGTTCCAACGGTCTGGACTGAAATTGCACCTATTTGCGCTGCTCACGTGTCATTCAACTGAAAGACACAAAAGGTTTTGCCAGTTCTAAGTACCACAATATCTGACAATGTACACTCGTGTACATTTTACCCTCCATATCAGCCATTATAAGTGCTAATAACTTTACAGCGTTTTCTCCTTGTAGTCCTTGGATATAGATGGACTGAACTGTGCCACAATAACTCTTTCAAGATCGATATATAGATATGGAAGTTTTTACTGGAATTGGTTTCGAGGTTTCGGCACGGTTCTGTGCTTGGTGGAAACATAAAGGCCTTTCTACATTGGGCGTTGTAAGGTAGTTCTCGAAAATTATGCGATAACAGGATACCTCTTTTCTGTACAAGATTTCGCGATATTAAGGAATGTAACAAAATTCTTCAGTGGTTTGGGGGATTTTTCTATAGTTTTGACAGATGACATCAGGATAGCAATTTCTACTGCCGAAAAGTTGAGTACATCACCACCTTTGTCGAAGACGCGCACCTCTCCAGACATCATTTTATGTTGCAATTCCACAATTTTTCCACTGCTCCTTTGTGGATTTCTTAACTCTCATCAGCAACAGCTGTCAGAAGGATATTTTCAGGATGAGCGGAGAAGCAGTTGTTCTGTAACACAGGATGAATGATTTCTTGGTCATCAGGATCTCGGTCGTGATAAAGTTGTATCATGAAGAAAAAGTTTGCTTCATCTTGACATGACCAGTAAGCTTTAATATTAAACCAGGCAGGTGCATAAAAGTTTACAATGAAGCTTGCAATCATTTGAAGGGGTTTCGAAGGATTTTTGTATAAAATAATACAAGAAAATATTTGTTTTCGCCAGCCACTTTGCTTGGTTAAGAGTTCCTGGTTGAGCATTTTCTAACCATGTGATATTCTGGGTATCCTAATGCCGTTGTTGAACAGCTAAACACACTTTTAGAAGATAGGCCGCTATAATGACCAATTCTATCAAGTGAGATTTCTAGTTGTCTGACTATTCCATTTGATTTACCAGTGTTTACATTTGTGACGTCACAAACTGCCGCTTGAAGTTTGTGTCTGTCACCATTGAGGTGTGCGGGAATTGAGAAATTCGATCAGATCGATTCGGCAAAAGATCGAAACCCAACCCGAATCAGCGCGCAGTGAATCGAGAATTTCAATTCGGCTTGTTCCGACTTAGTTTAAACTGTCTGGCAAGTTCTTTCCCATATTATGTGATTAAATATGTTATACTTTCATTAAATAAATAGTTATCTTCTTTCGTAACCGACCAATGCTATTTGCTTTTTCACTCTCCCTTTACAAATTGAATTTTCGAAATAATTTTTCGTTTCAGATTTCAGAATCACTTGAAGGGTTGACAGGGGGTTCAATTGACAGGGGGTTGAGTTGACCAGAGGTTGAATTGACCGACCACCTAATCAACGTATTTGTTGCCTGGAAATGAAACTACTATTTAGTGTTCTTCCTTCATATTCCTCTTGCAAGCGCTGGTTTTCACGAGCGTTTTATCTCGCTTCATGTTTTCTAATTTCCTTATTTCCCCACAATGTTCTTTAGCGGCGCAACTTCACGGGATCAATGGTGGTACTGGATGATAAGAGACTGAACTCTTTCAAAACAGCATTATCAATCAAACATGCGTCTCGATTACTCACTTTGTATCTGTCAACTGTTTTGCATAATTCTGGTTACTAATTTCGGTTTTGGGGTGTCTTGCTTCCTTCTTCAGAGTGGCTGTCATTCGAATATTCTTCGGCATCACCACTTTCGGAAGAAATTTCTTCACCTTGCCAATAATTCATATGTGGGTAAAACCCCCCTGTCTGAGATGATTGTTTTTCTTCAAATAGTTTTCTCTTGAGCCTTGTTTTCAATTTTCTGTGGCTATGTCGTTGTTGTTTTATCTATCTTTCCTATAATCATTTTCCTTGTAGTATTCTGATCAACCCAGAAGTCCCACTCAACATTGGGTATTTTCTGAGAATTTGAGCAATTACACTGGCTTCTTTCACGAACACCAAGACGATAGCACTTGCAGCGGCATGGGTCAAATATATTTTTAAAAGAATTCAACTTTTCTTGAAATGTCTTGGATGATTTTTTACCTTCAGGATACTTTCAAAGTTTTTGCCATTTAGCAATCACTCTCTTAACTTTAATTATAATACTACTGGATTCGATGGTGGGAATACTGGCATTGATATATACAGGGTGTTTAGAAAGTCCTTATCTATTTCAGTGAAAACATAGCAAAAAGGGTAAAATTCAATAACAATATAATAGAAGGCATGCATTTAATGAATACTTAAGCATATGATTCTACATGAGCACCATCAGTATCTCTACAGAGTTCGAATCTGTCAGCAGCATTGCGGAACGGAACACATTTTGGAGCATGACAGGGGTTATTTTTGTAACTGCTGTTACGATACGAGCACGTAAATGTCCCAGCTTCATTCAGATGGCATTTTAAACACCGTCGTCTTTCAACAAGATGGGGCACCTTGTCATTACGCAGACATTGTTCGGGAGTACCTAAATTAACGATTTCCAAATCGGTGGATCGGACGTGAAGGCAACAGGCCCTGGGCGGCTCGATCTCGTGACCTAACGCCCTTGGATTTCTTTGCATGGGGCTTTATCAAATCAAACGTCTATGAAACGAGGGTTACAAATCTGCAAGATTTACGTGTTCGTATCGTAAGAGCAGTTACAAAAATAAACCCCTGTCATGCCCAAAATGTGTTCCGCAACGCTGCTGACAGATTCGAACTCTGTAGAGATACTGATGGTGCTCATCAGTGGTGGGCACGTTAACCAAAAAGTTAACTTCGTTAACCGCTAATCCGTTAACCAAAAAGTTAACTTCGTTAACCGTTATCCGTTAATTCGTTAACATGTAACGGAAGTTAACCGATAAACGTTAACGTTAACTTTATTATAAAAAAATGAAAAACACAATATATATATAATTTAATTTTCCCTCTTCTTCTCGTTCTCCATTTTGTCCATGAGATGCATGTTGCCCTTCATGAAAATTAGCATATCAAGTTTCATCAGACAGGGATGATCTCTTGGCCCTCAGGATGTCCTTGCCCATAGAGAACAAACGCTCCACTGCAGCACTGGAGGGGATGGCTGTGTTGAACTTGATGAACAAGTCCACCAACACTTGCTCACCCAAGAAGCAGCATCTGTCAGCAAGTCCTTGGAGTTGGTCTCCAGCCAGGTCTGACCAAGTTCTGGGCCTTGCCCTTGAGTGACCTGTGGCTTCTGCTGCTCTCTTTTGTCTGGATGACAGCACTGAAGAAGTCATCCTCCTCCTCTCCTCGTTGTTGCTGCCTCCACTGTGCTGCCCACTTCGTTGGACTGCTGCTTCATGGCCTCCTCGACTGTACCCTCCATGCTTTTCCTCACCCTGGCGACCTGGTGTTGTCATACTTGTCCAACCAGATGAGGCGAAACCTGGGATGGAAGGCAGCAGCCAGCTGGCATTCGTCATCCTCCAGGCGCTGCAGTAGACGAGGCCCTTGGACTTCAAGTCCTTAAGCCTGAAGATTGTCGCAGCAACTGTTGGCAGCAGAGTCCCAAGGTAGCTTGTTCCTCCCCTGGATCTTGTCGAGTGCTTTGGCCACAGGTGACATGATCTGGAATAAACAATGGAGAATTAGTAAATTGTAGAAATCAAATTTGTATTATTCTGCAATATTATTCTGCTGTATTTTACTCAATATATAACGATAATGAATGAGCAAAACTAAAACGTATCTACTGGCTGGTGTTAAGAAAAATATAACTTTATTGCAATAAATAAATATAGTTGGAATAATTGTATTCTGAAACGTTTACGTAAACAACGCTATATTGTATCAAGGTCCTGCATTTAATTGTAACCAGAAAAAAATAAATCGTGGAATTTCCACGAGTCCCGCTAGTTTATTATTAATTTATAAATATATTACCTTGACATACTCTTTCATTAAGTCGACATCCTGGTCTTTGAAGCTGTTGACCTTCAGCTGGGTCATGACTCTGTGGAGAGCAGGCCTCTTCGTCTCCAGGATTGTGTTCAGGACCACCACAGAGTCATAGGTGGAGTTCCACCTCGTCGTGTTGGGGACAACCAGCCTCCTCCCCACCTCACCATTCGTTCATCACTATTAACAGTGGCGGATTAATTGCGCACCTGCTCAGCACTGAAAATAATAGAAACTTTTAAACGTTTATTTATGAATTTTTGGTTAACGGATTTGAGTTAACGGAAGTTAAATGTAACGGAAGTTAATTAGTCCGATAATGATTTTCAAAGTTAACTTAAAAGTTAAATCGTTTACGAAAAAGTTAACTTCGTTAATTAACGATTAACGGATTAACGGTTTGTGCCCAGCTTTGGTGCTCATATAGAATCATACGCTTAAGTATTCATTAAATGTATGCTTTCTATTATATTGTTAATGAATTTTACCCTTTTTGCTACGTTTTCACTGAAATAGATAGGGACTTTTTAAACACCCTGTAAGTGTTTCACCTCTGCAAATCTGTGTGTGGTCGCTGATGGCTCTTGAGTATATTGATAACTACACTTTAAATACATCTTCACATGTTGGAAGTTGGTTTTTAGGAAGTGCTGCTGGGTTTCCAAAAACTGAATGTTTGTATTTTCTTCTCGCGATACTAGAAGACACCATCATTCCTGTAAAAAAAAAAAAAAAATTCACCAAAAAATTAGGTACACTGATATATAATGTAATGACGTCACCATCGTTATGTAAAACATTATTATGAAAGTTGCGAGAATAGACAATTATTTTCCATAAACATTACTTGAATGCTTATTAGTGGCTATAGGAGCACGTTTTTGAGCATGTTTACTGTAGTGGCATGTAAAAAATTCGCCCCACCCTATTAAAGAACTCTATCAACCAACTAAATCTGCTTTCAAATTGAGCTTGAAGAAAGTAGTTGATTGGATGTTCTGAAAGGTACATTCGATAAAAACGTTGAGAATAGTGTTTAATACCGGGAATCGATTTCCCGGGATTACTCGGGAATTCTAGTTCCCGTTCCTCAGGAAATAAAGAATAAATACCTGGGAAATTTGGTAAATTGAAGAACTGACTATTTAAATACGATACTCGTACTTCTTTTATAATTAATTGATAATAATACAAAATTTAACTTTTTTACTGGTATTATTTTCTATGCGAGCTAGAGCAGTACTTTTAAGAATTTCTTTAAAGAACTTCATAAAAAGACTATCTCTTCACTGAAGAGGACTGTGAAGAAATTAATGGTGGCATGAATATCAATTGACCAAGTACTCAACTTTAACAGCATTGATTCCAGTTTCTGAGATGGAAGACCTTTTTGACATTCTTGAAATTGAAATCAGACAGTCCACTGCCGAGAAGAAAGAAAAAATAATTCAGGAAAAACACCAGAATCAGTTGTCTGTTTATGAGACGACAAAAAAAAATGCCCAATCTTCACTTACAGTATTGCACTATATATATATATATATATATATAATATATATATATATATATATATATATATATATATATATATATATATATATACACAAACTCAGAATGGTTCCCTGAGAACAATATATGTTAAACACAGACCGTGCATGGCACAAGGAACTCTTCTGGGAAAATTAAATCCACTATAGTCCGAATAAGTAATGATAAATGACAAATACCATAGTTTTTTTCCTTTTTCATGATTTTAGCCCGACGTGGGCAACGGGTCTCTCGCAAAGAGATCCCATAAATATAGCTTCCCTCACCAGCTGGATCCTGTCTGCTTTGCAGATAGCTGGTGAGGGAAGCTATATTTATGGGATCTCTTTGCGAGAGACCCGTTGCCCACGTCGGGCTAAAATCATGAAAAAGGAAAAAAACTATGGTATTTGTCATTATCATTACTTATTCGGACTATAGTGGATTTAATTTTCCCAGAAGAGTTCCTTGTGCCATGCACGGTCTGTGTTTAACATATATATATATATATATAACTTATATATAATAATAATAATAATAATAATAATATATAAAATGTCAGTTTATTAATAAACCGTTCCAATTTTTTTTATTAATATTATTTAATTAATTGAAGAGTATTGAATGTAGAACTTCGGTTAAAACTGTTTTTGCATATCAATGGTGACTCATTTTCGCCATTGAAGCTTTTTTTATTTCATACAGTATTTGTGGACTTGGTCTGCGAGAACATTTTTGGGGGAAATTACAACGTTAATTTTTTAATTTAAATTTTTCATTAAATAAAGCGCTTATTTTAATAGAAGAATTTTTGCTGTTTTGGGGAGCGTAAAGTACAGTATATCACAACACGTGAATATGTCTCCATTTGACGAAACCATTTGTATTGTAGAACTTGCACGCTCAAACCCTCGTAGTTCACCCATTTAAATGATTTTTAATTTTCAAACGCTTTCTCACAAAATTATCCAGCATTACTCTCTCTTCAGAATTTAAACCGAATTTAATATAAAAATAGGGTACGTTATACGCTAAATTTTAATTTTATGAAACGCATAAATTAGGAAGTTTTGTGAAACGTCACTACAAATTTTGTTTGAAATTTATTATGAAATATCACAAAATGTATTGTACAATATCGAACTGATGAGTCACTATAATAGGTACCGGATGATTATAAATGATCTTCCCGATTTTAAACATTTATTATGAAAAAACTAACAAAGCTACAGCGAAAAGCAAAATATACAAATAAAGAATATTTCAGGGAATTTTTATTTGTAATTTTGAACACGTTAGAGATAGCCCTAAAGTTAACGTGTACGGTCCATTCTTCTTTGCTGAACAAATAATTAAAGGTATCATTTACCGCGATATGCTGCAGCTGTGGCTGATGCCCCAGCTGCTGGAGGATAAAATTGATGTGTGGTTTTAGCAGGATGGTGCGCCACCCCAATTGCATAATGAGGTTACAGCATTCCTGAATGAGGAATTGTCCGATCGTTGGATCGGTCGTAGGGGGCCCATTCCTTGGCCGGCTCGTTCGCTCGATCACCCCTTGACTTCTTCCTCGGGCTATGTCAGAAATGAAGTTTTTGTTCCACCAATGGCAACAACTTTGGAACATTTGAAGGAAAGGATGCATGAGGCTGTTAGAAAAGTCCATTATGATATGCTACAAAATGTATGGAGGGAAACAGAATACCGCTTTGATGTCTGCAAAACCACAAAAGGAGCTCATATTGAACTTCAATAGCTCATAAATAAAACTTTTTGAGTTCTTCTTTATTTGTATATCTTGCTTTTCGCTGTAGCTGTACAGAGAAATATTTATTTAGATTCGTCCTTATCTTTTGTACCATGCATAGGAGAGTTATGAAACGTTTACCGTTGAGTTGGCATAATTTAACAAATAAAAAAAAATTAGTTCAACTCCAACATGTAACGTAAAACATCAGAGAATTTGAGAAAAATAAAAAAGTTAAAAGGCAAAAGTTTTTGTACACTTACAAAATTATTTAATACCTTGTGCGTCCACTTTTTGCCTGAATGACTTCATTGAATCGTTTTGGATATTTTTCTCCAGTTTTGAAATATCTCAGTAGAAATTTCAGCCCATTCTTCTAAAGAAAATTGTTGCAATTCATTCAGATTCGAATGGTTTCTTTTGCGGACAGCTTTTTTCAAATCAAACCATAAATTCTCGATAAAATTGAGATTGGGCTTTGACTGGGCCACTCGAGAAGCTTGAAATTCTTTTGTTGAAGCTATTTCGTGGTGCTCTTACTTTGATGTTTTGAATCATTATCTTGTTACAGTACCCAATTGCGACCCATTCGCTACTCCCGAACTGAAGTCATTACCTTTTCTTCTAAAATTTTCTGATATTTCTTCGAATTCATGATTTCATTGATGACATCAAGCTTTCCTGGACCAAAAGAACTAAAGCATCCCCAAAGAAGCAAACTACCACCACCATATTTAACCGTAGAAAGGATGTTTCTTTCCTCGAATGCAACATTTGATTTTCGCAAAACATACCGTTGCTCGTTGTTTCAGATTAATTTAATTTTGGTCTCGTTTGTCCAGGTAACTTCCAAAATGCAAATCCATCATTTTGATGATCCTTGGCGTACTTTAAACGAGCTTCTTTGTGCGCTTTTCGTAGCACAGATTTTCTTCGTGCAACTCTTCCATGCTGACCATTCTTTCTCAATGTACGACGTACAGTAGAGGGATGGACATCGTTCTTAGTATTAATATTTGGCAAATATCACCTGCAGTCACTCGTAGATTCGCAGCAGCAATTTTCAATCTGTCTAGCTGTACATTCTGAAATCTTGCGAGGTTGTCCACACCTTTGTAGAGTTTTGATTGTTTCAAAACCTTTTCATTTCTTTATAACTGCAGTAAACGTCGTAAATGGAATTCGAAGTTCTTCCATCTTCCTATAACTCTTTCCAGACTCGTGTGCAGCAATAACAGATTTCTTAATATCTGTAGACAGCTCTTTGCCATGACGACCCATTGCTTACCCTAATAGCTTGTACAGTCATCCGTCTTCCATGAAGATTCACATAGAATACTCTAGAATTCAGAATTAAGTCTGTAATCAATAAACAACCAACTACTAATAAAACTTTAAATTCTTCAAGGCTAAGTGGACCTACAAAATATTATTGAATTGAATTGAATAACCTTTATTAATAATAAAATAAATACATTCGTTTCAATTTACAATGACATGAATAATTGTGAAACTCGACTCTTTATTTTATTTAATTTGGCCCTTTAGCTTTAGGCTTTACTGGGCTCTTATTAAAAATAAACAGCTAGTTGTTATTAATTAATAATAAATAAGTAAATAAGTATTATTAATAGTTAAAACATGTTTGTAATACTAGATTATACACGAGAAATTAATAATTAGTAAACAGTAGTAATGAACATTAATCCTTGATTTTTGTTAGTATGCCATTACACTGGCCAACAAAATGAAACTTTTTTTTTCTCATCACAAACATGATCACACTTTTCTTAATGCATTTTTCGCGCTAATTCCGAATCTGGTTTTATTTGTTTTCTAGCACGTATAGTTATATAGATACACTGGTTTTGATATTTTTAAGTTTTTGATATTGCTATAAGAAAATTTATGGGTGTATAGATCACACTTAGGAATGCTAAACAACAAATACATCATATACCTTATTCAATGTACTTATAAATAAAGAATATATACATTATTTTATTAAAAGCGCTGTGAGTGTGATTTCCTTTTGTAAATTTGGCCTGGATTGTCACGATACAGCATCCGACAATGGTCCGCCATCATGCTTTCATTCCAATATCCTTGGTAGCGCTTCTCCATCATCTGAATATCTTGATGGAAGCGCTCTCCTTGCTCGTCACTCACTGCACCAAGGTTTTCAGGAAAGAAATCTAAGTGGGAATGCAGGAAGTGAATTTTTAACGACATTCGACACTCCATTTCTTTGAAGGCATCAAGGAGGTTCTTGACTCCATCCTTATACGCAGGTGACTTGTTGCTTCCAAGAAAGTTTTCACATATCCATTTGAACGCCAGCCAAGCCTTCAATTCCAGCGGACTTAGGACTTTTTCAAATTCAGTGTCATTCAAAACCTCCCTTATTTGTGGCCCAACAAAAATTCCTTCCTTCAATTTTACTGCAGTAACCTTCGGAAATTTCCTTGAAAGGTATTGGAACCCTTCAGAATTGACTTTACCCATTGCTTTAACAAAATTCTTCATTAAACCAAGTTTAATGTGAAGAGGTGGCAGATAGATCTTTTGGGGATCCACTAAAGGGACAGACTGGACATTGCTTATCCCTGGGACATATGTATACCTAAGTGGCCAGTCACTTTTGGTGTAATGTTCTATAGTGGCGCGACTGTCCCACAGGCAAAGGAAACAAAATTTTGTGAATCCTGACTGCATACCCATAAGCATTCCTATAACTTTTAGATCTCCACAAACATTCCATTGATGACTGTCGTATTTGATTTCCTTAAGTAGTATATCCATATTGTCATATCTCTTTTAGATGGACGGAATGGGCAATGGGGATGGATGGCATTATATTACCATTATGCAAAAGAACTGCTTTCAGGCTTCTCTGCGACGAATCAATAAAGAGGCGCCACTCAGATGCCACATACGTCTGAGATATGGCTGTAAATAGTCCATTGATGTCATGGCAATAACAGAGAGGACCGTCTACTGAAAAGAATGCTGTTAATTCAAAATTCCGCTTTCGGTAGTAACTAATACGAACATTGTTCTCAAGTAAATTGTTCTCCTTTAGTCTTGAGGCGAGAAGCTCTGATTTCTCCAGTGGTGGGCACCGTTAACCAAAAAGTTAACTTCGTTAACCGCTAATCCGTTAACCAAAAAGTTAACTTCGTTAACCGTTAATCCGTTAATTCGTTAAACATGTAACGGAAGTTACCGATAAACCGTTAACGTTAACTTTTATTATAAAAAAAATGAAAAACACAATATATATATAATTTAATTTTCCCTCTTCTTCTCGTTCTCCATTTTGTCCATGAGATGCATGTTGCCCTTCATGAAAATTAGCATATCAAAGTTTTCATCAGACAGGGATGATCTCTTGGCCCTCAGGATGTCCTTGCCCATAGAGAACAAACGCTCCACTGCAGCACTGGAGGGGATGGCTGTGTTGAACTTGATGAACAAGTCCACCAACACTTGCTCACCCAAGAAGGCAGCATCTTGTGTAAACACACGAGTTCAAGTTCAAATATTTCCACATAAATTAAAATAGTCATCCATAAAATTGAAAGAAAACCAAAAGAAAACGATGTAGACTTATGCCCCTTTTGTCCCGTTGGTACTTAGAAGTTGACTCAATAAATCCTTTATTATTTCACACTTAAAAATAATAAACAAGAACAACAATTGTTTGAAGCATCTTGAACATTTCAAGAACAAGATAAAAAATAAAATAACCCTTACCTTTGTTATTTGGAACAGATATGGCACAGAATATTCGGGAAGTAATTGCACTGAAATTTCTTCGGTCTTCACAGCAGAGATACTAAAGAGTAAACAGCCTCTGGCGCCACACACTCACATTTACTTCTCAACGCCATCTATTATCTCATAAAGAAACTAATTCACATTGGGATTTGAAAGTACCGGCAGGATCAACCGTGTAGAAAAATAATTATGGAGATTTTAAAGATGTGGTACCTAGAAGTACCGCCAGGACATAAAGGGTTAAGGTGAAAACGCTCCCATTGTAAGACATCAATTGACTTAATTTATGTCATCAAAGTGACATGAGAATTGAAATCTTACTGATCAGTTTTATGGTTCTTGAAATGTATCAAGGAGACTACTAATAAGGTACTCACAGACATATTATAAATATACATGACTTACTTGACAACGATTATTTTTAAATATTCACTAGCACAAACATGTTGCGCAAGAGACAGACTGCAAATGAAACGAATGTAGTTATTTGTTGTAATTGTTACATATATATTATTGAAAGTGCCTTAAAATGCTCGTGATATTTCTTGAAAGAAGTTGAAACATTCAACTCAAATGGCAAATCTTTCCGCCTGATTTTACAGTCGACCATGTTTTGCTCAAACCAATGCCATAAATAACTACCATATTTGGTAAGACACAAATTGTGGCGACAGAAACAAATATATCGCCTGATTTTGCACTGCGGAAATGGAAATTCGTTCATCACTATTAACAGTGGCGGATTAATTGCACACCTGCTCAGCACTGAAAATAATAGAAACTTTTAAACGTTTATTTATGAAATTTTTGGGTTAACGGACTTGAGTTAACGGAAGTTAAATGTAACGGAAGTTAATTAGTCCGATAATGATTTTCAGTTAACTTAAAAGTTAAATCGTTAACGAAAAAGTTAACTTCGTTAATTAACGATTAACGGATTAACGGTTTGTGCCCAGCTTTGGATTTCTCTTTAGACAGCGATAAGTCTCTAATAAGATCATTCAACTGTCCTTGGGTTAACTTTTTAGGCTCTAAATGTCTACCTTCAAAAGTGTACTCTGGTTCTGTAGATGGTCCGGAAACGCCAGTTGCACCTTCATCACTTTCCATGTCATCTATGATAGAATCTAGCCTATCACTTGGGGGAATTGGAATGGGCAATGTTTCATCATGTTTTACTGGTCTACGTGCTGAATCCAAGTTTGGATATACAATCTGGTGTTTGTTCTTGGCAGAAAACCCCATTAAGTTCACACTACAAAAATAACAGTCTTCATGATGATCTCTCGGCTCCCTCCATATCATGGGTATGGCAAATGACATTGAAGCTTTCTTTTTGTTAAGCCAATCACGTAATCCATTTGAACAGCAAGAACAGATTTGATGTGGCGCCCATGGTTTATCTTGGTCACCTAGATGGCAACCAAAGTATAGTTTGTACATTTTCTTAATGTCGGTTGTAATACTTCGTCGCTGTGTTTTAGTTGTCAACTGGCCGCATACGAAACAGAACTTGTCGGGGTCATTCTTACATTGTCGAGGCATGTTGACTGACCTGAGCAAACTATAAATTCAAAAAAAATGTACACCAACTTGACACAACAAGTTCTTGGACTGGACTGATCTTTTGACACACAAAGCACGGCGTTGTTGCCTGAATCACAATGCTGCTAGACGTAAAAGCTCACACCTGAAATACATAAGATGTATAATTAAGATAATTGAAATAAATAAGATGAATAAACTAAAAAAACACAATAAAATAAACACAATCAAATGTTGGAATATTAGTATTTTGCCTATTTAAAATGGTTAAATCTGTGTAGTTTATATATGCCTTCATCTTGAAAACTATACGTGCTAGAAAAGATCTGAATGCAGTTTTGGAATCAGCGTGAAAAATGCTATCCAGCCACCACAAAGTTTACTCTGATGAAAAATCTTTGTTGACCAGTGTTATTAATCGGGATTTGAACTTGCTTTTAAACAAATTTACGTTCACAATAATTTTTATATCGGCATTTAAGTCATTCCATAGTTTCAATCCAATGAAAATGGGTCGTTTTTGAGATGAAGACAATCTAAATTGAGATATATATACACTATACAGCCTCATTTGAATCTAAAATTGACTCATTTTAGCAATTCTATGTAGATGCAAATAAAGTAAGCGACATCAAATTATTTACCCAATTTTTTTTTTTTTAATTTTTTACAATGATCTAACAACTTTATATTTACATGCAATAGCTGACATTTGTTTTATATCAAATTGTTATCTATGTGTTAGTGTGCTTTCATTGCTTTTGTTTAATTTATAACAGTATAAATACTCGAGATTACTTATACAGTAAGGTGTCATCTTAAATATCCTCTATAAATTACCAATATTATATATATATATATATATATATATATATATATATATATATATATATATTATATATATATATATATAATATATATATATATATATAATGAATAAAACCACGAAGGAAAGGAAACACAGAGTGGTGCTCAAGCGCTTTCGTCTAATGACATCCTCAGGAACACTAAAGTACATAAAGAGTTCAAGACTATATATAGGTTACAACAAAAAAAAAGTATATGTGTGTGTGTATATATATCGTATAGAAATAAGAAATTGTGGGAGGAGCATACACATTTGTTAGAAAAACTCCCAATTTTAGCACTTTGCTCGAATTCAACACGAGCTCATCCCTTGGCATCCCTTGGTTGCGGTACGTCGACGATATTTTGTGTATCTGGCCCATGAATCGTGACCTGGATGACTTCCTCCTTCAGTTAAATGATCAAGTCCCTTCCATTAAGTTTACTTCAGAAGTGGAACAAGACAACTCAATCCCGTTTTTGGATGTGCGTCCGGAATACATCGATGCCGAATTAGAAAAAAATCAACGGTATTGGAAGTGATCTGTGCTACCCACCTGCGTTTCTGGAATCTTGTCTTAACAAGGCAAAACGAACCTTCTATCGTGTGAATAATAACTCTCGCACTTTGTCAAAGAATATTTTAGTACTTCCATTTTTCCCGGGCTTTTTAGGCTTTGCCAATGTACTTAAACTTCTGGATATTAATGTAGTTTTTCATATAACAAATTGTGAAAAATATCATAGTAAAAAATAGCCCTACCAATAATTCAGGCATTATCTATAAAATTGGTCGTAAACAATGTGATTCCTTTTACATGGGTCAGACGGGAAAGGATTTGCACACGCGTGTAAAAACAGCATCAATATTCCGTTAGAACGGGACAGTCGTCCAGCAGAGCTGGGCATTTGCGGCATATTTTGCGGTACTGCGGTACTTGCGGTACCACCGCACTACCACCCCGGGCCCCCATAACGCAGTACCGCAAAGGATCGCTGAAAGTACCGCAGTACCGCTACCGCATTCAAATTTCCGCGTACCGGTTTGGTACCGGTTTGGTAGTGCAGCAGTACCGCAGTACCGCAATATGCCGCAAGTGCCCAGCTCTGTAGCTCTGTGACGTCCAGTGCTCTTTTTATCCATTTGTCAGAATCATCCCATTGTATTGATTGGAATATGCTTCAGTTTTGTTTCATTCTAGCAACATTGTTAATAGAAATATTCTTGAGTCTGCTGTTATTCAAATTACAAATAACTTTAACATGAGTAAAGGTCTCTTCCAACTCGATCCCTTTGTTTTGAATTCGTTCAGAAGGGATTTAAACAAGAAGGGCAGAGTGCTAAATCTTTGGTAATTGTTCCCTTATAAATTTGTATGCTCCTCTTACAATTTTTATTTTTATTTTTCAATTCGTTTTTATTTCTTTATTTTTATTTTTTGTGACATATATATTATTTAGGCATTATCCATAAAATAGGTTATAAATAATAATCAATTTGAGCTTGAATTTGTATGCTCCTCTTACAATTTTTATATTTTTCAATTTATTTTTATTTTATTTCTTCAGTTGTTCTTCTATTTTTATATAATTTTTGTGACCTATATATCATTTAGATATTATCTATAAAACTGGTTGTAAACAATTCATTTGAGCTTGTGTTGAATTTTAGCAAAGTGCTAAAATTGGGAGTTTTCCTTACAAATGTGTATGCTCCTCCCACAATTTCTTATTTATATATTATATTATATATATATAGTATATATATATATATATATAATATATATATATATATATATATATATATATACACACACTTTTTTTTTTTTTGTAACCTATATATAGTCTTGAACTCTTTATGTACTTTAGTGTTCCTGAGGATGTCATTAGACGAAAGCGCTTGAGCACCACTCTGTGTTTCCTTTCCTTCGTGGTTTTATTCAGCATAAATATTTTTCACGTGTTACTTTCGTGAAATAATTTTAATTATATATATATATATATAAAAATTATTTCACGAAAGTAACAGGTGAAAAATATTTATGATGAATAAAACCACGAAGGAAAGGAAATACAAAAAGGTGCTCAAGCGCTTTCGTCTAATGACATCCTCAGGAACACTGAAGTACATAAAAGGTTACGGCCTATATATAGGTTACAGAAAGAAAAAAAAAAATAATAAATAAAAATAACATACATACACACACATATATATACATATATACATACATATCTACACACACACACACACATATATAATATATATATATATATATATATATATATATATATATATATATATATGCAATAAACGGAGAAGTAAAAATAAAAATTAAAAATTAAAGGATTAACAAAGAGGCATACAGATTTGTAAGGAAAAATATCGATTTTTAGCACAAGATCAAATGAATTATAAAAATACAAATTTATACTGGAAATCTGCCCGGGTTTTAACACTTTGCCTTTTATAGTCAAGTTTCGATATATAAAAATAAAATGAAGATTAAAAGTTAATAAAGTAGCATACAAGTTTACCAAAGATTTAGCGTCCTACCCTTTTTATCTAAATCTGTTTTGAAGGAATTCAAAACAACAGGATCGAGTTGAAAAAGACCTTTGCTTTGCTTATGTTGAAGTTATTTGAAAGTTGGATAATGGCAGACTCAAGAATATTTCTATTAACAATGTTGCTAGAGTGAAATAAAACTGAAGCATTATTCCAATCAATACAGTGGGATAACTCTGACAAATGGACAAAAAGAGCACTGGACAACTGTCCTGTTCTAACGGAATATTGATGCTTTTATACGTGTGTGCAAATCCTTTCCCGTCTGACCTATGTAAAAGGAATCACATTGTTTACACCCAATTTTATAGATAATGCCTGAATTATTGGTAGGGCTATTTTTTACTATGATATTTTTCACAATATTGTTATATGAAAATACTACATTAATATCCAAAAGTTTAAGTACATTAGCAATGCCTAAAAAGCCCGGGAAAAATGGAAGTACTAAAATATTTTTTTACAAAGTACGAGTGTTATTATTGACACGATAGAAAGTTCGTTTTGCCTTGTTGAGACAAGATTCCATAAACGCAGATGGATAACACAGATCACTTCCAATACCGTTGATTTTTTCCAATTCGGCATCGATGTATTCCGGACTGGCGATCCTAAGGGCGCGAAGAAACATTGATGAAAAAATGGCCTTCTTAGTGGGGGTGTCATGTCCCGAGTAAAAGTGTACGTAGGACAAATTGTTTGTTGTTTTCCGATAGATACTAAACTTAAAACCTGGGCTTTCCCTATGTACACGCACATCCAAAAATGGGATTGAATTGTCTTGTTCCACTACAAATCCATCGGCCCCGGGATCGAGACCCGGTGACAGATAAATGGGTAGCCTAGTGGTTAAGACGCTGGGCTGCTGATGGGGTGTGGTTCGGATTCCACGGTAAACTGTAGGTCTAAGGTAGAGTAACAGGCTTGACCTTCGTCAGAATGAACAATTCGAGCGGAAGCTAAACCAAGGATAGGTTAGACCGTTAGATACAGAAACTAAGCCTATAGGTTAGTCTAAATATATTTTGTATTTTAGTTTTATATTTTATATAATTATTATTATGATAGTTAATTATAACTAGTTAATTAGGCTATAATAATATGTGATCAGATTCAGATTGTATGGAAAAACTATTTTTCAGAACTTACTTAGTTTACTTAGTAGAATTCCACTTGTTAGTAGTGCAGCTGAGGTGGGCCTCCGCTGTCTCAAGGCAGCTTCAATCTCTGTTGCTCTTGCAGCAACTGCGGAAAGGAGTTTCAGTTGGAGCTGGTGTAGCCTGGAGTAGGTGGCTGGTCTGGAAGATCCTTCAACCAGTTCTCCAATTGCCGCTTGAACTTGTCTGGTGAAACTCCTGTCAGGTTATGTATCCTCTGCGGGACACAGTTGAAGAGTCGAGCCCCAGTGACAGGAAAGCTGCTGTGTCTGAGTGTCTTCACTCTCACTGTGGAACCATCTGCCCCTCTCACTTGGCATAACCTGCCCCGCCTGGGGTGATGATTCACCCGCATCCCCACATAGGGGACAGCACCCTCCAGGATCTTCCACACATATATAGTGGTGTATCTTTCCCTCCGTTGTAGGGAGTATAATTTCAATCGCTGGAGTTTATCCCAGTAATTGAGTTGTTGTACTCCTTGGATCCTGCTGGTGAATGTTCTTTGTGGACCCTCTAGATTAATAATACCAGTCACTTTGTGTGGGGACCACAGCTGGCAGCAATATTCTAGTCTAGGAAGGACCAGTGCCTTCCATAGTGTCAGCATACAATCCTGACTTCTAGTTTAGAAGGTTCATAGTATCCATCCAGTCAACCGCCTAGCTGTGCCTGTTATTTCCTCACTGTGGTGACAGAAGGTGCCATTGCTGCTCATGTGCATCCCTAGTTCCTTAACATGTTCTTCAGGGTTCAGCTGGCTATTATGACAATGGTACTGGGTAGAGATCTTTAATAGTTCATTATCTCCATATGATGCAGCCATATCTGAGGAGTTCAAATTTGTCACAATTCAATGCCCATCGGAGCACTTTATGAAGCTCTTGTTGCAACTCTTCTGTGTCCTCATGATCCGCTTGCTGATCCTTGTGTCATCAGCAAAGGATGTTGCTGCTGACTGTTGGAGATTATGGTCAATATCTCCAATCATTACAAGGAAAAGAAGGGGCCCAAGTACTGATCCCTGAGATACCCCCTTGGCTACACTGCTCTCCTTCGACAGCTGACCACTCACACTGACCTTCTGGGTCCTGCCAGTAAGAAAGTTATAAATCCACCTCCCAAAGTTTCCATAAATACCGTGTCTCTTGAGTTTATTTAAGAGTATCCCGTGGTCAACTTTGTCGAATGCCTTGGCGAAGTCAAGATATACGACATCACCATTATCGCCCTCTTTGATGTTCTCCAGAACTTGGTCATAGTGGGCAAGGAGCTGCGACAAGCAGGAACGTCCCTCCTGAAACCCATGCTGACCTTCAGTGAAAGATCCCCTTTCATTCAGGAACTAGACAATTTGGTGTTTACACACTCTTTCAAATATTTTTATTATGCGAGATGTCAGCGTGATAGGTCTATAGTTTTTGGTGAGTCCTTTGTTTTCCCCCTTGAAAATAGGTGTAATGATGTCACTTTTGTGGTCCTGAGGAGTGGTACCCGTTTGAATGGACTTCCGTAAATAGTCATCAGTGGTGCAGCCGGCTGGTGCTTGCAGTTCTTAAGAAGAATAGCATGGAAACCATCTGGTCCTGCAGCAGCATCTGGTCTGATGTCATTTATCGCAGAGATAATATTTTCAGTGGTGAGTACTCTTGTCGTTAAGTGAGGTTGATCCACTTGCTGTTCATCGAAGAATGTCTCTGGTCTGTGTCTGATCTACTGAAGACACTCTCATATTGCAGCCGCAGCATCTCCGCTATTTCTTTAGGATTATCTACCTGTTCTCCATTTTCACGGAGTAGTGGACCTATTTTAGTCCTGGTTTTTAATTTCTTGTTTGCATATGGCGCAAAGAAGAATTTGGAGCTCGCTTCTCTTATTCTCTGGTGCTCGTGAGATTCCTTAAGGTTTCGTTCAATGGTGAGCAGGTTTTCATTCACTGTTCGAATAAGAGGTGGGTGTGTTGTCTCCTGTAATCTTTTCTGATGTTATGCCTTTGGGGCTGATCTGGCTGGACAAGTTTTCCAGGCTGCTACAGGCAAAATTACCGAAATTTGTTACTTAAGTTAAATTACTGCTACTTTGACAAAAATGTACTTAAGTTCAAGTAAAAAGTACCATTCCTGAAATGTACTTAAGCAAAAGTAAAAAAAAGATCTCCTTTAATACATATAACGTACTCAAGTAGTAAAAGTAAAAAGTAGCATCTCAAACATAATATCGATAATGATGAACATTACTTTGGGATCAATGAAAGAAAGCCACCCCCAGCCTTCTTTAGTTAGCTTTATATGGTTAACTAACGAAAATATAACGACCTAACCTAACCAATCGTCAAGGGCGTACAGTTGACCTTACGACTGGTTAGGTTAGGTCGTGATATTTCATTAGTTAGCCTTTAAAGCTAACTAAAGAAGGCTGGGAGTGGCTTTCTTTCATTGATCCTTACTTTGTAACAACGATAAGCTACGAACTAACTATATTAGATAATGAAAAAAACAAATACTGTATATGATTTCAACCAACTGTATTATACACAAAAGAAAGCACAACGCGCGTGATTGGCTAATGGTCTCATAATTGCTTCAAACATGGGAGTTTCTAGAATGTTCGGGGAAAGTAACGAAAGGTATCGAGAGAAATATAGTGGAGTAAAAGTACAATATTTTCTCTTAAAATTTACTTAAGCAAGAGTAAAAGTATTTAAAGAAGAAGTACTTTTTAAAAAGTTGATCCCGAAAAAAGTTACTTATGGCGACTTCATTATGGCTACTTCGTTACTTCACACCTCTGATGCTAAGTAAGTTTCCTTTTTCAATAGCTCCTTTGTCTCTTAAGAAAATAAAACGAAAGAACAGTATGCCTATAACAATATAATAAGTTTGTAGTTATTGATAATTAATCAATGCCCAAATGAAAGAAAAATTACTAAAATAGCTGGCATGCATTTTATCAAACAAAGGCAACATAGTTTCCTTTTCAGTTTCTGAAATAGTTAATGGTTAAGAGTATTTCCATGTGAGTGAGTTTTGGAAACTATTCATTAATGGCGTTCGCACTGGAGGCAGTTTGGCAGTTTTCATTTACCTAAAATTGCCTCGTGTAAATCGGATATAATATTGTAAATTGTAGTATTGTATTAATTATTTTACCAATAAAGATGATATTATTAATAAACATTAATCGACAATAACTACAATTTCGCCCCCCTCCCCCTCTTCGGAAGTCCTGGCTACTGGACTAAAATATGACACATTTCATCACATTTTGGGTTTTGGTTTCATTTTAGTAGTCCTTAAGATGGAAGGATCGAGAGGGCCGAAAAATGGATTCATTTTGAATGCTTGCGATTCTTCGAGGTGGCAAGAAAAATATGGTTACTTGTGTTCTGCATACAATTACACAAACAAAAATAAAGGCCAACATGTATTTTCAAAGTAATTTTTTTTTTAGTTGAGCATGAATGAGTTGTCTTTAATAAAATTTTGCCATATCAGGGTTGGAGGCTTTTTTTTTAATGCACCACTTTCAAGCCAAGCTTTTTACGTAAATGATATTTTTTTAACAAAATATTGTATGAAAACTAATTTTTTCCTTCTCTCAGGACAAAAAATGCTAAATATTTACTATTACACCGGTCTCCGATAGAAAGTTTTAGAAGCTGGTTTTCAATGTTTTTCAGTGTGCTGAGTTCAAAAATGATAGTTATTGAAACTTAAAGCTTTTAAAACTTTTACCCTTTTTTACACTTTTTTTACCTGGGGGACCCTAGTGGGAACCGGGAATTTTTGGGTGAGGAGAATCACAAAAACGAGTAGTTTCCGAAGATTTTGAAAGTCAGATTAATACAAAACACATCAGAAACCATAGGAAAAATATAAATTTCACCTTCAAAATTGGCCGAACCTAAAAGAACCTAACCAAACCTAACCTAACCTAACCCCTAACGTTATCCAAAATTATAAAAACATCATTTGCGACGGAAATGAGTATAATTTTTTAATTCAGCACACTGAAAAACATTGAAAACCAGCTTTTAAAACTTTCTACCGGAGACCGGTGTAATAGTAAAGAAATACCCCAAAAATTTGTTAAATGTGAAAAAATTAACGAAATTAGACTGTAAAAGAAAAGCAAAATGTGAATCAAACACGAAATATTGAATCAGTATCGCCTACTAATTACCTCGAACATTTTCTTTGAAATAAATAATAATAAAAAAAAGAAGAGTTTAAGGGGATGTTTATTTATTTATTCGTTTTATTACTAACCGATTTTCATATTATACAGGCCCGTTGCCAGGGGGGATCGGGGGGAGTTATTACTTACGATATGATGATATAATACAGGGTGTACATAAAGTCAGGATCTATTTTTGTGAAGCACTTGGAAATTATATGGAATTCAATCAAAATGATAGTGGTAACATTTATTAAATAATTAAGAGTAGGATTCGACGTGACACCCATCAGTATCCCTGCACAGCTCAAATCGTTCCGCAGCATTTCTAAACACATTCTGGAGCATTTGTGGGGTTATGTTATCTGCAGCAGTTCGTATACGTGTACGTAAGTTTTCAAGACTCGTAATCTTCGTCTGATAGACGTGCGATTTGATAAAGCCCCATGCAAAGAAATCTAAAGGGGTTAAATCTGGTGATCTCGCTGGCCAAGGTCTTTTGTTGCTTCCGCGTCCGATCCAGCGATCTGGAAAACGTCCATTTAGATAATCCTGAACAATTTTGGCATAGTGACAAGGAGCACCATCATGTTGATAGACGACGGGGATAGGATTGTTAGTACTGTCTTAATCAGAATCTATAAATAGACCTTCAATTTTCGTTTATGTCATTCTTTTCATTAACCTTGCTTTGGATAGACGTGTATTATCTACTGCTGAAGATGTATCGACAACGTCGTTTGCGTCATTATTTGCAGAGAAGGAAAGTTGTTTGTCATTCTCATCGAAGGAATGTCAGAAGGCGTACTAAGGAGAAGATATTTAAAGCTTCAATGAAATTTGTTTATTTGTCTAAAAATACTTTTGGTGTTAATGCTGATGCATATTATACTTTGTGTTTGGATCTTTTAAATAATGAATCTAAATCTACTATTTTAAAATTTAATTATTTTCAAGTTACTGGTGTATCATTTGAAAGTATACCACAATTGAATATGTCTGGATATGTTATTAATTTTGAAGATCCATTAGGTCGTAAGAAAGATGGTAGGGAAAGAGTAGAAAGGGATCCTAATGTTGGGACATCACCAGCACCTTATTTAATTGTTCCACATGCTGTTTTGTTTGAACCTAATCTTGACACTTCACATAGTGCTGAGCAAGTAATGAATCATCCAAGAACTAAATGATTCTCCCCTTTTAAAGAGTTTAGAATGTATCGTAGACTTAAGCAGGTGTGTCAATTAGGTGAACAAGTCACTGCTCAATTCCCTCAAAGTTTGATTAAGATATCTACGAATGATTTATCTAAACCATTAGGTCGTATTTATGTTGGTAAATATACACCTGAAGGTTCTCAAAAAATGAATATGCATTTAATTATGTTAATAGAATTGTATTTTATGTAAAGTTATTTGGTATTAAACAATAAATGTTTAAATGAGTCATTTTCTATTAATAACCTGTTTTCGACCAAGTTGCACGAAAAGTATTACCGTGCAACTTTTGGTCGATTTTTGGGTTTAGATTACAACGCAGCTGTTCACTGCGGACAAAAATAGAATTTATCTTTGAGGAGGTCTATTGAATTACATTGATCTGATGGCAGCCTCGCAGAGTTAGAGCCTCGCCAGAGTTAGAGAAAATGCTGGCAAAACAGTATTAAGTTACGAGTTAGATCATATTTAAATAATTAAGAGTAGGATTCGACGTGACGCCCATCAGTATCCCTGTCACTATGCCAAAATTGTTCAGGATTATCTAAATGGACGTTTTCCAAATCGCTGGATCGGACGCGGAAGCAACAGACCTTGGCCAACGAGATCACCAGATTTAACCCCTTTAGATTTCTTTGCATGGGGCTTTATCAAATCGCACGTCTATCAGACGAAGATTACGAGTCTTGAAAACTTACGTATACGAACTGCTGCAGATAACATAACCCCGCAAATGTTCCAGAATGTGTTTAGAAATGCTGCGGAACGATTTGAGCTGTGCAGGGATACTGATGGTTTGATGGGCGTCACGTCGAATCCTACTCTTAATTATTTAATAAATGTTACCACTTTATCATTTTATGATTGAATTCCATATAATTTCCAAGTGCTTCACAAAAATAGATCCTGACTTTATGTACACCCGGTATATGACATCATTTAGTAAATAAACACTTGCATTTTATTTCAAACTTCACAAACTACTCTAAACCCCCTCCGCAGTGACTAGGTCATTGCACCAAAAGGTCCGCCTTTCTACAATTTCGACCCCCCCCTTGGGATGTCCTGGCTACGAGACTGTTATATGATTTACATCATTTATTACAGAACATAATCCTACGTTCATGTATACTTTTGTACTGGATGCTCTTTTTAAGAATTAAAAATTTAAATTTTTAAAGTATATATATTAGTGGTGGACCGGATATCCGCATCATTTTTAACATCCACATCCGCACTTCTGACTGCGGATATTATGCGGATATTACCTCTAATAAATTATGCAATTTACAATTAAATTAGCTTATAAAGTAGCTTATAAGGCCCAGTCATGCACATTTCATGTAAAGTATTAATTATTAATGAACAAACAAATATATAAACCTAAAAATATAAATACGTGGTAACACAGAAAATTGAATGAAACTTGTTTCATTGAATTTTCTGTGGCTGAAACTCTTGAGGAAGTTATTATTTTTATCATAATAAAAATATTAATTTTAATTCTTATGTATTGCCTGCCATAATAGTAATATCACGAAATTTGAAAAATTATGTCATATATTCATAATTCTATATTATATTGATAGATTAACTAAATATCCGCATCCGCGGATATTGAAATTAAAAATCTGGCATCCCCATCCGCAGATGTTGAAAAACTGACATCCGGTCCACCACTAATATATATATTATATATATTAGTGGTGCACCGATTAATCGGTATCGGCACCTTTCATGCCGATTAATCGGCCATGCAAGGTATTTTCCTAATATCGGCATGCCAGGTGCCGATACCGATTAATCGGTGCACCACTAATATTATATACCGAGTGAACCAAAAGTAGGTGGACAGTAAATGATAACGTTTATTTTGAGTAGGTGGACAGTAAATGATAACGTTTATTTTGAGAATACATATACAATTATATTTAATTTTTTGTATACTATAATACAAAATAAAAAAAAAATTAACTTATACCAATACAATACAAAAGCACTGAAAATTTTATCAACGCAGGTGCTCAAATTGCTGTCCATCACAATTTACACAGCTTTGAAGTCTACCTTTCACACTTCGACAAACATTTTTGCACAAGTTTCTTTGTGCATTAATTTCTTGAAATGCATCTCTGATGTAATTTTTCAAATCACCAACACTTCGTGGTTTTCGACTATAAACTTTGTCCTTGAGTACTCCCCAAAAGAAAAAATCCATTGGGGTAAAGTCAGGTGAACGTGCAGGCCATTCAATTGGACCTCTTCGGCCGATCCATTTCTCGGGAAATGTTTCATCAAGATACTCACGGACTGCTCTTGAATAATGTGGAGGGGCCCCATCTTGTTGGAAATAGAGGTCATGTGAATTAGGCTGTTGTTGTAAGTGTGGAACAACTTCATTCATTAGAATTTCGAGATACTTGTCACCTGTGACTGTTCCATCAACAAAAATTGGTCCTAAAACACCAGAACTTGAAATACCACCCCAAACAGTGACACCAGGCTGGTTTAGTTGCTGCTCTAATGTTAAATGCATGTTCTCACTATACCACTAAACACAATTATGTCGGTTAACATGAACTGATAATTTGAAAGAAGCCTCATCGGTCCACACAATGTTATCTAAAATTATTGGATTTCCTTCAATTTCGTTCAGCATGATCTCACTAAATTGCAGCCGCCTGTCTGGGTCATCCTCCAATAAGCCATGAATTAGCCGTGGACGATAAGCTTTCATCCCAATAGATTTCAGAATTCATATAATAGAGGTTTGTGAAATGTCCAGTTCTGCTGAGGCTCTTCTGGTGGACTTTTTGGGACTGTGAACAAATGCTTCGGCAACAAGTTGCTTATTGTCCTCTGTGCAAACTGTTTTGGGTCGACCAGTTCTTGGGGCATTAAGAATTGAGCCAGTGGCATCAAATTTGTCACGAATGCGGTAAATGGTTTGTCTCTTTGGGGCTTAAGTACCAAATGTTTCAACCCATTTTGTTCTAACAGTTTCAGTATTTTGAGATTTCCAATACTCTTTTAACACCCATTTTCTGGCATCAGTATCGTAGACTATAACGTCACATTTTTGTACCTCAGCAACCAATTATATCAAGATGTGCTAATATATGTAATTGGGGTGGTCTCAGAAAAAATTAGCGACAAAATTAGCGTTAGCGGCGCTCACTGTTGAAATGCTTAGCGTTAATGTGAGCGGCGCTAAATTTTATGGTAGTTAGCGTTAGCGGCGCTAACTTTAGGAGTTAGTGGGCACAGCACTATATATGAGGCGCTCCGGACCATAAACTGTCAAGCGTCAAAATTAAAAAATGAAGAAAAATGCAGTTAAAGTTTGTCAACTTGCAAAATGCCATAACTTTTGAACCAATAACTATATGTGATTGATTTCGACCATACGCACAGGTCCACAATCTGCTCCCTGACTCACCTACAGGGGTTGGGGAATATAGTGGTATCTTCTTCTTCCGCAGCTTATTATCCCATCTTTACATGGGGTCGCTGTTTTTGGTTCGTCTTCTCCACTCTCCTCTGTTGTATACCGCGTCCTCCTCCAAGTCCTTCTCCCTGATGTCCGCCACCACACAGTCCTTCCATCTCGTCTTCGGTCTTCCTCCTCTTCTCCGTCCCGGCAACTCCATCTCCAGCACTCTGCGCCCCACATACTCCTCCTCTCTTCTCCTGACGTGTCCATACCACCTCAGCCTGGCCTCCTGCACCTTCTTAGATGCTTCCGCCACCTTCACTGTTCCTCTTATATGCTCATTTCTGACCCTATCCCTCCTCGTCACTCCACACATCCATCTCAACATCTTCATTTCAGCCACATCGATTTTTCTTTCATTGCTCTTCTTCATTGGCACAGTCTCCATTCCATACAACATTGCCGGCCTCACCACTGTTTTGAATACCTTTCCCTTCATTTTCACTGGGACCCTCTTATCACAGAGCACCCCTGATACGTCTCTCCAGTTCTTCCACCCCGACTGTATTCTACAGTTTATCTCTCTCTCTGCTCCCCCCTCTGCATCCACTGTTGACCCCAAGTATTTAAAATACTCCACCGTCTTAACACGCTCTCCACTCAATGGTATAAATAACTCAATTCTGGCCCCACTGGCGCTTGGCAAGTTGTGGTCCGGAGCGCCTCATATATATTACACGCACAGGTAATGTACCCTACCTAACCTGACCTCACTTAGTCGGAAGAATCGTAGCTAACGTAACGTAAAGCAACTTAACCTCACTGTTGTCAGAAGAACTTAAACTAACCTCATCTTTGTAGAACGAACCTAATAGTAATTTTTGTCCTCCTAACCTCGCTTTTCTCTGAACAACATAACTAGCCACTTTTGTCGAAAAACTAACGGAACCTCTCGTTCATTGGAAGAACCTATTGTAACGAAGGGTCATAATGTACCCTCTTTGTAATTTGTTCAAATCATTATTTTAAACTGAAACTCCTCAAACGCGAGTTTATTACATTGAAATCCAAAGATATCTAAATAAAGTTGGGAACAACCACTCCGATAGGAGGAATTGTACGAAAGGTCTTTCAACTATTTCTTTACCCTGTATCGAAATTTAGGTGCAGCTGTTTCGAGAGGGGATTCCTGCATGCCTTTACGATTTCACTTTCTTCGAATTTAATAAATAACATAACTGACTGGTACCGAGAAATAATGAAATCCATACCCATTATTTCTTTGACAGTCGCTGCATGCAAATGAAATCGTAAATGAATGGAATGAAACAAATTCTGCCAAACTATACAAGGTTAGGGCTAAAAATCCTACATAAAAAAGCAAATGTCGGTGATATACTGTATAAAGGCAAGCAAATGAAATAGCTTTATCCATAAACATAGACTTACTATCACTGCAGTGATAATTGCTTTAAAGCACTGCAATCTCTTCAACTGAAACGGATTGAGAGCAAATCTAATTTTCTTTCCATTTATACATGGAAGGGTGTATGAACGTATCTGAACGTACTGTAAAGTGCAAGAAAAAGGATAATCATGAGGCAAATGTTTTATTAATGACTTAGACATATCTAGGAAATTATCTTATTGTATAGGGCCTACAGTAATAGAACAATAATTAAACCCACCTGAAGAGTGTATTCTGAGGGATATTCTTCGCTTCTCCCCCTCTCATGATGCGCCATCCATTCAAAACCATGTTCACTACCTCTCTCATTGTTTCCTCCGTCACTATCCCAATTTCCGTCTTTCTTTTCCTGTTTCTCACCATTTTTGTGGTTCAGAAAGTAAAATAATTAGTTAGTTAAGTGTGAGTACTTTAATTTATCTCTATTAGGCCTATTTTATAATTATTTATATATACTTACTTTAGGTTACTTTAGGTGAGTGAAGGACGGTTCAGGATCGACCTACGGTCGACCCCTCTGCAGCATCCCGCCTCATTTGCAGGATTTGGTGAAAGAGGGAATTGCTGTTTGATCTTCTCCTGCCCTCGTAGCCAGCCACGCATGGCTGGTCACGGACTTTTTACAGGAATCTGTCCAGCTGGTTCTTGAAGTTATTCAGGTTGGTGTGCTAGAGATTCCTTATTTCTTTTGGTAGAACATTCAAAAGCTTTGGGCCTCGTATTCTGAGGGTATTTTCCATCCTCGTTTTCATGACCCCTTGTCCCATCGCAGCTGGGACCGTACAAAATCTGCCTCTTCTCTCATTCCAGTTTGTTTCTATTTCATGTCTAAGGTTAAGAGCAGAGCCCTCAAGTATTTTCCATATGTATATTATTGTGTACCACTCGCGCCTTCTTTCGAGAGAGTAGAGTTCCAGGGATTGTAGTCGAGACCAGTAGTCTTCACCTTTCGTTTCCTCTATCTTAGATGTAAAAGTCCTTTGTATAGCTTCAATGTTCGCAATGTCTCGTTTTCTGTGTGGGCTTGTGAGTACTGAGCAATACTCAATTATTGGTAGGACTAGACTCTTCCATAATTTGAGCATGATGTTTGCTTTTCTGCTGCGGAAGCTCCCCCAGATATGATTCCCATTATTTTTCTAGCCGTCGTAATTTTGATCTTATAGTGCTCTCTGAATTCTGCATCCGACGACATTATTACTCCAAGATCTCTGACTTGTGGATTTGGTGTTATCTGTTTGGCTTGCAGAGTTTTGTACCCTTTTTTCTGTAGCTCCTTGTTATTACCATATCTTAGAAGTTGAAATTTTTCTTCGTTGAACTTCATATTGTTGTCTTTTGCCCACTGGAATAATGTTTCAATGTCATTTTGTAATTTTCTTATGTCACCTTCGTTCAGTATTTCCTTACATATTTTTGTCATCTGCGAAGCATGATACAATACTGTCCTTAATATCTGCAATCATTATTATGAACACCAAGGGAGCTAATACTGTCCCTTGTGGAACAGAGCTCACGACTTCCGAGACTTCCGATATAACTCCGTTTACCACCACTCTTTGTGTTCTTTGCGTCAAGAAATTAAATATCCACCTTCCTAGCTTTCTAGTAATTCCTGTATTCTTAAGTTTGTGTGCTATAATTCCATGGTCACATTTATCGAAGGCTTTAGCAAAGTCCGTATATATTACATCTATGGTTTGTCCTCGACACAATGTTTCCAATATTTTCTCCTGGTGATCTAATAGCTGTGATAGGCATGATCTTCCAGCAATGAAGCCATGTTAATTTGGGTTGTATAAGTCTTTTTTTTGTAGGTAGTAGGTAGTTTTGCCTCTAATTATACGTTCAAAACACTATAAGGTGTGAGGTGAGAGCTACTGGCCGATAATTCTTGGGCATTGCTCTGTTACCACCTTTGAATAAAGGGACAATGTTCGCTTTCTGTAAGGGGGGTGGAATTTGTCCTGTGTCGAGTGATTTCCTCCATAGTAAGTATAGCGGTTTGGCAATACTCTCCTTGCATTTCTTCAGAAACGTGGCGAACATCTCCTTCCGTGAACTCGAAGTCCATTAATAGGTTTGTGCCGGAATTTGTTCTTGGTTGATTTGTATCTATGTCGAAAAATTCGTCTGGGTTTTCCACTTCCATCTCGGACTTAGGGGTGCTAAACACAGAGTTAAATTGTTCCCTAAGCAGTTCGCTCATTTCTTTCGGGTCATTTGTGTATTCGGCCTCCCCGTCTATCAACGGACCATTACTCTCCTTACACTGCATTTTCCTTTTCGCAAACGTGTAGAAATATTTTGGGTTATTTTTATGTTTTCTGCTACCTTGTTTTCCGCCTCGTTTGTCTTATGTATGAATGTTTCCTTTAGGTCCATTTCTATTTCGCCAAGTTCCCTCTCTAGTTTGAGTCTCTTTGCATCAGTTCTGCATCTGTGGAGATGTTTTACGGTTTGTCTTCGTTGCCTGAATAGGGTCCTGATTTTCATTCGAGCTTGCTACATTTTCTTTCCTGTCTCTCTGAAATATGTTTCAGTATTATAGGTTTGGTTTCAGTTTCTATTATACATAGTATTTCTTGTGGAGTCTTCTCGTGAAGTAGCAACAGGGCCGTTTCTAGCCATTAGGGGGCCCTAAGCAGTATACCCATTTGAGGCCCCACCCCTCCATCCACCAACTCACGCCTTACTACATCACCTCAGCACACACATGCAAAAAATGGCTGTGTTAATAAAAAACAATTATGAAACAATTTTAATGAAACATTTATGTCCAAAACAACAAATATGTACTTTCAGAAGACAAACAGAAAAAATACTCTTCATGATATTCCTGAAAATTAACTTATACATTATTTAGATTAAATGACAGAACTATGTATAAAAAAATAATGCAATTATCAACTACCAAACAATTACTAACTCTACGATACAATCGTGTAATAGCTAACAGTTATACAGAACAGTTTGTATCTTCAAAATTTTTGCCTCCTAGATTTTTTCCGGGCGAAATCATCAATAACATCATCATATGAAATCTCCCTGCCAACGTCCTGGTTGATGCTTATGATGCCAAGGCCACTGAGGCGATCCTGCCCCATTGAGCCTGTCTAGGGGCCCCTAGTAGCAGCGGGGACCTAAGCGGCCGCTTAGTCTGCTTATGCCAGGAAACGGCCCTGAGTAGCAATTCCCAATTTACCTCCTTTAAATCTTTATTTAAGTTTTCCCAATTTACTTTCTTTGAATTTATGTTTAAGCCTTCAAATATTCCATCTGCCTCTCTAGGATGCATTTTCGGACCTCTGGGTACTAACTTCAACTGTATATCGATGAGGTTATGGTCGGAGACCTTCGTGTGCGTTACTTTTTCATTTATTATTATCTCGTTGTTATTTGTCAAGATTAAATCCAAAACGTTCTCCAAAAAGTTTAAGTTTAGTATTTATCGGAAAAAACAAACAATTTGTCCTACGTACACTTTTACTCTGGACATGATACCCCTATCAAGAAAGCCATATTTTCTTCAATGTTTCTCCGCGCTCTTCGGATCGCCAGTCCGGAATTCATGGATGCCGAATTAGAAAAAATCAACAGTATTGGAAGTGATTTGTGTTACCCACCTGCATTTTTGGAATCTTGTCTTAACAAGGCAAAACGAACTTTCTATTGTGTGAATAATAACCCTCACACTTTGTCGAAGAATATTTTAGTACTTCCATTTTTTCAGGCTTTTTAGGCATTGCTAATGTACTTAAACTTTTGAATATTAATGTAGCATTTCCATATGACAATATTGTGAAAAATATAGTAAAAAACAGCCCTACCAATAATTCAGGCATTATCTATAAAATTGGTTGTAAACAATGTGATTCCTTTCACGTTGGACAGACGTGAAAGGATTTGCACACACGTGTAAAACAGTATCAATATTCCGTTAGAACGGAACAGTCGTCCAGTACTCTTTTCGTCCATTTGTCAGTTATCCCACTGTATTGATCGGAATAATGCTTCAATTTTGTTTCACTCAAGCAACATTGTTAATAGAAATATTCTTGAGTCTGCCATCATTCAACTTACAAATAATTTTAACATTAGCCAGGGTCTTTTTTCGCTTGATCCTGTTGTTTTGGATTCGTTCAGAACGGATTTAGACAAAAGGGGCGAAGTACTAAAGCTCTGGTAGTTTTTCCTTATAAATTTGTATGCTCCTCCTACAATTTTTATTTTTATATTTCATTTTTATTTTTTAAATTTTTTGTGACCTATATATAGTCTCGAACTTGTTATTTATTTCAGTGTTCCTGAGGATGTCATTAGACGAAAGCGCTTGAGTACCATTGTGTGTTTCCTTTTTCCTTCGTGGTTATTTTCATCATAAATATTATTCACGTGTTACTTTCGTGAAATAATTTTCACAATATATACAGGGCGTCCCAAAAAAATGTATACACACTTTAAATAATTATAAAGGCAGTGTTTATTAAAATACATTTCATTTTCAAAATGTAATAGAATCTACAGACATTATTTAATTGTTTTGTCAACGCCTGTTTTCAAACTGACGTCCGTTCTGGTCCAGGCACTGCTGATAACGCGAAGCAATGGAATCGCAAACATCACGAAACATTTCGTTTGGTATTTGTGTGCATTCTCGTTCAATGGCTGCTCTCAATTCAGCGACTGTTGCAGGTTTTATAGCGTAGACTTTGTCTTTTAAGTATCCCCATAAAAAAAGTCTAGTGGTGTGAGGTCTGGTGAACGCGGAGGGTATTCTACGAAACCCCTTCGTCCAATCCACATCCACATCGTGCCAAGTACCACTCGCAATACTCCACTCTTCGGTCCGGATCATCTTCATTAATAGCATGGACTAATCTTGGAATGTAACTTTTCCATTGACAGCGCTTCAAAATGCGTTGGACAGACGATTCTGAAATTCCTACCTCGCGACTCGCTTGCCGCACAGATTTTCTTGGACTTTGGTGATACGTTTCCAGTACTCTTTCTTGCTTTGTGGGGCTTGTCGATGTCCGTGGTCTTCCGGAACGCTTCTTGTGGACATTCTGAACAGTTCCATCGGCTTCAAACTTATCTCTAATTCGAGTGATGGTAAGTCGCGTTGGTGGATCTGTTTGAAACTCCCTCCTAAACTGTCTTTGCACTTCAACTGCGTTTTCACACTTCCAGTAGCATTTTAGAATGAATTTCCTTTGTTCAAAGCTTAGTCTGACTGCCATTATTAATTCTAATGGGTTTAACTTGGAAAGAAAGAAACATCAATTGAGCTATCAGCTGTTAAAGTGTGTATACATTTTTTTGGGACGCCCTGTATATATATATATATATATATATATATTATATATATATATATATATATATATCCCTTCGCTTTGTCCGGAGCTATAGGGCGCGTCCCTCTGTGGCCAATGGGGGAATGCATCTTCCTTCGATGTAAGGGCTTTCTCTGCCCTCGTGGACCATTGGACCTGTTTGGGGACCCGGCTGATCTCCTACCCTCTTACTTATATTTCTCTCTCCTCCTTTCCCCAACTCTTTCTAGTTTTGTTGTTTCCTCCCTTCCCGCATTTGGTTTTGTTTTGGACATTGACTTGATTTTTTCCTTGGACCTTGGGTGAAGGAGGTGGTTCTCCTTCACCCTTGTCGCTCTTAAACCAAACCCAAGCCCTGTCCCTGCCATCTTTCACCGCTCGTTGGATGACAGTGGCCGCCTCGTAGGCACGGGGACTGGGAATGGGTGTATCTCCCCTGCGTGACATCTATTGGGGTTGGGACCTAGTGAGCATACGATTCGCCTTTCCCTTGTTGGAGTCGATGGTGGCTGGATGCGCGCGGGGGATGAAAATTCTCCTTGTTTGCTATAGCTTCTTCAACTCGGCTAACGACTTCCGCTTCTAATACTCCGTCTACTCCTTCTCTCAACACTCGGGTGGTGGGCAACCAGGCCCTCGAGTCCCCTACCACTGGAAGACCGCATCAAGATGGGGTTGACTCCCCCTCTGGTAACTGATCACTTGCATCCTCCTTTACCGTTGCCGACCCCAGGCTGTACCCTGAATATCTCCTTGGATGTACACCCTCTGGAGCAGGGGTCTCGCCCAGCCGCCCGCCTCAGCTGCCTTCGGTCAAGTCAAGTTCCACCCAAGATTTACCTCCAAAACCCGGCTTCTTGCTCTCCCCGTATGCCCCCCTCACCCACCGTCGGCCCGCCTCCCCACGGAGAGAGCCCCGCGGCGGACGGGGAAGTCGGCATACACGACCATCCTATCGACAGTTAGATATCCCAGTCCACTTCGACTCTACTGCCTCCATATCCCTTCCAAGTATCCACAAATTCCTAGAGATCCGGCCTACCTCTGGATCCCTTCCGACCAACTCTGAACGGACGTTTCAGGCTATCCGAGCCCGCAGCAACTCCAGCCGTTATGATGTGCGACTGTAGAGGGATGGTTCCCTCCTCATAAAATCACGCTCAGCCACAGAGACGAAAGCCCTACTCTCCATCACTGAGGTCCTTGGATGCTCGGTGTCCGTTTCACCACACCCAGGGTGTCACCAAGATCCATCGCTTCACATCCCGACAGGGAGGTACCCCCTCCCCCACCCCTCGTCTACTTCTTACCTTCAATAACTTAGTCCTTCCAGACCGTATTGTATGGGGTATGGGAGACCTCACGTCATGCGAATTCTCTGTCCGCCCACACAGCCCAGACCCGACCCGTTGCTTTAAATGCAACAAGTTTGGACATGTTAGCTCAGTTTGTCGGCAGACGCACCAATTGTGTGTTCGTTGCGGACAAATCGCTCACCCAGACAAGTGCCCCAACACACCCAAATGCTCGAATTGTGAAGGTGCACACCCATCTTCATCCTGCGAATGCCTGTTCTTCAGGTTCGAGAAGGAGATCCGAGGCCTGCAGGTAGCGGACTTCCTTAGCCTCCGAGAGGCACGAGACAGGGTGCGGAGTCGGGAGGTGAGACCGGGCGTATCTTACGCCGCAGCCCTCGGCTCTGTCCTCTCGGCACGCCGCCCTGGCCTGCCGCTCACAACCCCCTCAACCAGTGCTTCTCATCCCCCTCAGGGGGAGTGCTCGCAGGAGCTGACGACCTCCTGTCCACTCCACCATTCCTTCTTTCCACGCACCTCACCTGCCACAAATTCCACAGGAGTCTAGGACCAGGACACCCAGGCCCCACCCACCTCGAACCCTGCCCTCTCAGCACTCTCTGCACACACCCGAACCTATCGCCCGGAGTGAGTCGCCAGACCCTCCGGACTTTCAATTTGTCTCTCCCTCTTCCCCTAGTGCTGAGAAGACTGATCGGACCTTCACACCGCCCACCTCGTCTATGAGAACCAAACCACCCCACCGCAGAAGTCCCATCAATCTATCCCCACAGACTCGGACAATAGTTGCCGAAGTACATGACCCACCCCCCACGACGAGATCCAATCTGGACAACATCCTCTCTCCGAGGATCCAGTGGATGCGGCTCTGGCGCAGCTACACGGTGAGGGGAATTCGGCTGCACCCGTGAGTCTCATGGACTTGCCCTTGCCTCTTGGTGCCATTTTTTCTACCCCTCCACGAGAACTCTGGTTCATCTCCTCCCACCCACACTGTACCTGCTCCCCTAAAATTCCCGGCCCACACCCTGTCAGCCACTCTGAGTACGTCCTCCTCCCACCTGCCGGGTCCTTCTGGCATCCCCTATCGCCACCTGTGGTCCGCCGTGAGACCCCAGACAGGCGGGGAGGTACCAATTTGGGAAATAAAACGTCCCCCCATGGCCCGAACACAAAAGCCCATCAAGAAATTTCGCACCATCGGAGCCCACGACGATCTCCAAGCTGCCGTGATCCACGCCTCCGGTCTCGCTCGGCCGACTCGACCCGCGGTCTCCGCGGAGATCGACTGGCCGACCGATTCCTTCTCTGGTAAACGGCAGATAGCAAGCCATACTCCTGACCCATTCTTCGCCTTCGCGAACCTCAGATCTACCTTCACACTCCAACCTCTTCGCACCTATACCTTTACCCATCTCCCATCATCAAATAATGGATCCCCGAAAACTACAATAGTACACTGGAACTGCAGAGGAATATTCGCGAATTACGAAGGCCTTAATTCCTTGATTGCCACTTCCCGTCCGGTGTGTGTCTGTCTCCAGGAACTCATCCTGGGGACCAGACCCATGCCCTGCCCGACTGGATATTCTTTCATCACCACCCCGTCTCCTACCTGCACTCGAAAGGGGGTTGCCATTTTCATCCACCAACGCAGTCCCCTTCTACACTCTCCATATCCGATCCCCGTTACAGGTGATTGCTACCCGGCTTTCCCTGGATACACAGTACACCGTCTGTTCAATATACCTCCGTCCACACACTCAAGTCTCCCGCGATGACCTGGTGGAGGTAGTACAACAACTCCCCAGGCCCTTTCTATTACTGAGCGATTTTAATAGTCGCCACCCCATGTGGGGAGACACACACTCCACCTATATGGCCCCGACCCTGATCAACATCATGACCGAGCTCTCCTTTGAGTGCTTCAATGATGGCTCTCTACATTCTACCATGCCACCACCTGCACTCCATCCTGTATAGACCTGTCCTTCGTTTCGACCGATGCCCTCCTAGATTTCTCATGGCAAGTCCTCCAAGAGGATTATGGAAGTGACCATTTCCCAGTTCAACTCACGCTCAATTGGCCCGACCAGACCGTTCGGATACTGGAAAATGGATTACTGCAAAAGCTAATTGGTCCCGCTTCCACGACGATACATATACAACCCGAACGACTGCCAACTTCCCATCCTCCGACGAGTGTATCGCATACTTCGAACCAAACGTGGTAGCGGCTGCGTGCTGTAGCATCCCGCGATCCTCCACCTACCCCTGCGCCCGACGGGTACCTTGGTGGACCCCCGAGTGCACGGAGGCCGTATGCTCCAAGAAGACGGCTACTCGACGGTTCTACCGTACGCGACTTCCCATCCATCGCACGGAGATGCAGCGGGCCAGGGCAATCGCCCGCCGCACAATGAAGACAGCGCGCCGAGCTTCTTGGCGTGCCTTTGTATCCGAAGTCACCACCACCACACCTTCGGTTACCATCTGGAAGAAGGTACGGGGCGTCGAGAGGCAACATGTCCCCTCCCGACCCCCGGTACTCCGGACTAACGACGGACTCCTATACGAGCCAAAATCAGTGGCAAACCATCTAGCTTCTACTTTCGCCGCCGTTTCTTCTTCTGCAGTTAGCTCCCTCGTACTCGCCCCTAAAAATGGCTCCTCTTCACCGTCCATAGACAGCTCCTACAACCGACTCG